>VZTU01026908.1:0-76989 GCA_013400835.1 Zapornia atra
CCCTTCCCCAGCCTGGTTGCCTGGTCTGAGATAAAGACATCACTTCACTTCTTGCTCTTTGTACAGGACGAGCTGTGCCAGGCAGGATAGGCTGCTGGGACCCAGGAGCATCACTTCCCAGGGCTGCTCAGGGAAGAAAAAACCAGAGAGCCAAGCTCACAGCTTGCAGCTTTTCCCATCCTCTTTCTGCCCAGCTGTGATTTTACGCCTTATTGCCCCTCTACCCTGTGCCCTCATTTTTCTACTCTACCGTGACTCTTGATTCCCCTTGGAGTAGCTCCCCGCCAGCCAACGCACAGCAGAGGTTAGAGAAGAGTTTAATTAGCACTCTGCTCCCTCACTGCCAGCTCCCCTGCACCCACCGGCATCCCTGCGGCTGGGCAAGCAGGGGACATGGAAATGGAGAGGTGAGGGGGCTGTGGTGTCCCAGGGTGCTGTTACTGTGGGGATTCCCCACCTGTGCTTCTCCCTTCGTGCTTTAGCTCTGCGCCAGAGCCTGAGCAGGAGCAGAGACCTGCAGGTGACGAGGAAATCAGAGCTAATTAGAACCACTAATTAGATCTCTGCTGAAACACCGCCTCTGCTCTGTACCCGTGGGCTGTGCTCTAAGACAGGTCCCTCCTGCTCCAAAGGGTCCCTCTGCCCGTGCCACCCCACCAGCAGCACACGTGCTGTGCACACACGAGCCAAAAAGTAAAATAAAATAATTTTTAAAATCACTTCTGACAAGACTGGAGCAGTTCCCATCCAGCCCCAGCTATGCCAAGGGCACAGAGGCAGGGACATCCAAGGGAGATCCAGCACACTTCCCATTTATCCAGCTCAGCCTTCAGGATGAAGCTGCCCAGGCAGCTGGGATGCTCCACACACATCAGAGCGAGCCCAGCAAGCTGCTGCCCCAACACCAGCAGCAGTCAGGGGCACTCACCTGCTGGGGCATCCTCCTCCCTCACCCTGGGGTTTTGCCAGGAGCAGAGCTGGGATTTTACTCCTTTGAGCTTTGCCAAAGGGCTCTGCAGCACCAAACCCGTCCTAGAGAGCCCCATCCTGTCCCACAGCAGAGGAACAGCAGCACACAGGACCTCTCAGGGGCAGCCAGACCTGGGCAGCACCAGCTCAAATGTTCCCATTCCCATACACTTCCCAGCCACAGCAAACCCATAGGTCAACTCATTTATCATGGCAGGCCACTCTGTGCACCTCCCCATCACCTCCTTACAGCGTGGGCTTGAAGTTAACCCCCCCCAGGACTGCAGAGCACAGACCCATGACCAGGAGCTGTGGTGCCACGTACCCACCAGGGATACCTGGAGCTGAGCCAAATGGACATTTTGGTTTCATTGCTGTTTGTCATGCAGGATGCAGCACTGACCCAGGCAAACATACCCTTGGGTCAATATGCTTTGCTATTTATACCAGCAGCCCTTATTAGGAGTGCCAGATTAGGCTATAAGGCCCTGATTTACGGACACACTTAAGCCTGTGCCTAACTTTAAGTACACAAGTAGATCCATTGACTCCGGCGGTTTAAGGCTCAACATTTGTAAGTAACTTGCTGAACAAGGACCTACATCATTCATCTGAAACCCTGGGTAATGCATTCTTAGGAAATAACTGTAGCAAACTCCACAAATCCCCACTGAAAGGACATCCCAAAGCCCTGCTAGATAGTGAGATTAGCTGGGCGGGCTCTATAAACAGCACACACAGATATTCCTCTCCAGGCACCCAGACCATGCAAGGGGCAAACTGGTATGGGTCCCAGCTCTGCCTCCCTGCTGATCCCAGGAGCAGAGACACGGAGCATCCAAGCCCACAGCAGCAATCTAGGGGACAATGCAATTAAGCAAATTAAACTCAGTGCAAGCATAGGTGCTTAAAACATAGACACAGAGGAAGCAGGCATCTCTCTGGTTCAGGGACACCCCACCCAAGCAGCAGCCCTCCCAGAGTGGTGAAGAGTCACAATACCTGTAGGAGGTGAGCAGAGCCAGACCAGGGACACCAGCAGGAGAGAAGCCAAGCCAGGGGACCATGCCCACAAAGCAGTGCTGGTGAGGCAGGGCAAGGCCACCCCAGCCCAGGAGCTCAGCTTAAACGCATCTCCCAAACTAAGTGAGGCTGGTCTCACCCCCTTAGCACCCATCTCTCCTTAGCACCCCCTCCCCCCAGCAGCAGGAGGCCTGGGCACAACTGTGCTGCATCAGGGCAATGATGCTCAGAGCTTCCATCCCCAGCTGGGATTGCTTCCTCCAGGATGGCTGGGAGTGGCTGGGAGTGGCTGGGAGTGATGCAGTGGGCAGGATACATCCCGCTCGGCCGCACCACTCCGTCTGCTGGGCACCAGAGCAGGGGACCCCCGTTTGCAGGGGATTCCCATGAGGGGCAGGGACGAGCTCAGCTCTTCCCTGCGCAGCGTTTTCTGATACTGCAGCTGCAATTATCCCCTGCAAGTCGTCAGGAGCAAACAGTGTGGCATTAGCAGGGACAGCACCGCGCATGCTTTGCTGCCGGCGTCCAGAAGATGGCTGGCAAAATGAGCTAAAACGACATGGGTTTGAGCCATTTCATAAAATGTAATAGAGAATCATATCCCTGTTGTGCCATTCTGCCAGATAGTTGGGAAAAAAACCCCAGCAATCTGTTGAAAGGATCTCATTCTGCATTCAGCCTGATGGGCAATAGGAGAAAACCCTGCCGCATCCGAGCGCGCTTGTGGTGGCCCGCGAGAGGGGCTATCACAGTCTATAGCTTCCCCATACATCGCACCACGTCTGCGCGTGTGGATGACCACCCACACGCAGGGGTGTCCTGCACACAGGCAGGGCCACACGCCCACCCCTGCCCCGTGCCGAAAGACGGGAGCGGGTGGAAGAGGTTCTGCAGCCTGGCCAGCTTCATCTTCCTCACCGTGAGATTCCAGCAGCGGGAAGAGCCAAACGTTATGGATCCCTCAACCGCTGTTATTTGTCCCCACATGCATTGCTGGTATTTTGCATTAAAATATATGTTGTTAAATTTATGCCTTAATATATATATATATGTGATACGGCTGAGTTACGGTTGCTGTGGGAACTATAACTTCCTTTTTTCCAAGAGGCTGTTATATGTCTTATTATGTTGTATCATCTGGAGGTTGGCTGGAAACAAGATTGCTGCTGTTAATCCTTTGGTGTGAAGGGCTGGTTAAAGCCAGACATCCCCTCCTCGGCTCTGTAGCTGCATGAGGGGTCTGTGCCATCAGCACGCTGGCAGTCCTTGTACCACAGGCTCCAACCAGACCGCTGGTTTGGGGCAGAGGGTCCAGGCTCCAGGAGAAAGCACAGAAAGCATTGGTGTGAGCTTTTACCTGCTTACTGGCTGCGCTGCTGGGGCGTGGGTGGTTGGCCAGGGACAGGTCCAGCCATGGTTGGGTTGGTGACTGGCCAAGCCGCTGCTCTCTCCTCTCCGGTCCTCATGCAGGAGATAACCAGGGTCATGCTCCTGCTTCCTCCGTACTTGCTGAGACTTCGGCAGGAGTTGGGCTGGGTCCCATCCCTGCCAGCCTGACCGTCTCCATCACGGAGCTAGGAAGCCAGGAGAAGGGCAGATCCAACCCGTGTAGGATACAGCTTGTGAAGCTGCCCACTCCCACCCGCCCTCCGACACTTCCCATTGCCATCGATCAGCACATGCCCAAGCCCAGTACCATGAGGTTTGCTCTTGGGGGACGAAGCGTGTCCACGGCCCCCTCCCTCCCTACCTGGTCCCAGCGCAGCTCTGCAGAGGATGTGCCCTTTGCCCTTGCTGGCTGAGCGCTTGGGGAGGATCTTCATCCCCACACACAGAGACGAGGCAGCACCAGAAGGCACCAAGACCCTGCTGGGACCCCCACCACACCAAAGCCCCACCAGAAGCAGGGTTCTCTTGCACAGGCCCAGCACCGGGTCCTCCTAACCCTGCCGTGGTGGGGTTTGTTTGCGTTTCGGCTGCTGCAAGGCACTGAGGTGGCTGATTAAAGGCTTTAATGGGCCATGGAGTGGGTTGATTTGCTGGGAGGCTGCTGTAAAAAGATAGGGAGGCTGCTTAGTGCCTCGGTCACTGGAGGTATAAACAAAGGATGGATTTTGCTAGCACATGTCCACTCTCCTCGTAATGAAACGCAAATTGCTCGCCGAGAAACTGCTCCGGGATATAGATGTTTGTGAGAGGCTAAATGGGCTCCTTGCCCGTTAAATATTTATCCCTTTTCTCACACTTTAGTATTTTTTTAATTTGTGGACAGCGCTGCTGTATAAAAGCTGCGGTGCACAACGTTTACAGGGAAGGGAGGTAATTTCTAGCTGTTAAATGCGGCCCCACTGGATCTCTCCCCAGCTAGCATAACAGCCCTAGCTCCCGTGGGGCCCAAAGAGCAACACATTTGGGTGCCAAGGGGCCCATGGGGCTGCAACTCCCAGCTCTGAGAAGCGACACTGACTCCAAACCGCAGCACAGACCCAAGCAGCAGCCCCTGAACAGCACGCAGTGGGGTGGACCCAGCAGCGCTGGCCCGGGAGGGATCCTTCGGCATGCTAACGCACCCCCGAGCCCAGGCAGAACTGAGCACTGCCCACCCCCAAACCCACCTTGAGCCGGGGTTTGGGGCTTGGGGAAGGCTGGCAGCATGATAGGCTTTTCCTTCAGAGCATCGATCCCAGGCAGGCTCAGCACCAGTGCCCAAGACCCCAACCCAAGGGTTCTCCCAGGGGGTTTCCAGCCCAGAGCCAACCCATCACATCTCCCCATGGAAGGTGAGGTCCCCCGTGCCGAGGTGTTCTCCATAACGTCGTGGCCTCCTGTCACTCTCCTGCTGGGGACGATTTATGCCAGATATAAATAATCCTCCAGCCGAGGCTGCGGGAAGGAGTTATTTGCAGAGGAGGGATGAATCCGGCTGCAGGGTGACATTCCCCACATGACTAATGGCTTTGGGAGCACTATTTTGAGCCTGCCCACACTGTGACTAGGTTGGGAGCAGGGGATGGGATGAGGACAGGGGGGTTTTGGGGTGTCCTTGACTCCAGGCCCCCAGGAGCAGGCTGGTAAGAGCACAGGAAGAAGACGGAGGGGAGGAGAGGCTTCCCTTGGGCTTTATCTGTTGGGTTCAGCTCCCTCCCAGGTAGCTTCTCAGCTTTCATGCTGTCACTCAGATCTTCCAGAGCAAAGGTTTCCCAATGAAATTAAAAGGAAAACTAGAATATTTGCTGCTGGAAGTCAGGGCCTTGCTAAAGCCCCAAACCCCTCTCACTGGTGGGATCAGGGCTTCTCCCCATGTCATTACAGGGCAATAGGCAAAATTAACCTGGCGCAAACCTGAACACAACAGGTCAGATGAAGTCATCAGAAGATGAAGCTGTATCTTCCTGGCTGCCCACAGATGTTAGGTGAGCCCGGCGATGCTCCTACCTGCGTACCCCTCCCTGCCCAGCCACGAAATGCGGGGCAGGCGGCGTGGATGGAAAAGTACCACAGCGAAACGACAGAGATTCCCCCTCCACAACACTGATATTGTAAAGTTATTTATGTACTAAATGTACTGGGGTTGCTATTGTCTCCGCAGCCCCATTTATTGTATGACACGCAGCATGAATTTAACATCGAGGGCTCTGCACCGGGGAGGGCTGCCTGCACAGCACAGCACTGCAGGAAGGAGTGGATGGGGCCAGCTCCAGCATCCACACTGCCTATCCCACCTCCCCAGCGCTGCCCGACCTGAGGCCAGGCACTTACCCATAGCTTCACAAGTCTCGTTGTGTGATTTGCTTGGCAGCTGGAGTAAAAAGCAAGCAGGGGCTTAGGGGAGAGCCAAGGGAGTGGGGTGGCAGGGATGGGACAGTGATGTCCCATCACAGGCTGCCCAGGGGGGTGTGGAGTCTCCTTCTCTGGAGATATTCCAGACCTGTCTGGACACCGACCTGTGCAACCTGTCCTAGGGACCCTGCTTTGGCAGGGGGTTGGACCCGACGAGCTCTGGAGATCCCTTCTGACCCCTGGGATTCTGTGAACCTCTCAATGTCAGGGCTCCCACTCCCATCCTGGTCCCAACATGACAGTAGGGTTGGGAGAACATCAAAGTCATGCTGCCTGCCCTCCCTGTGCCTCAGTTTCCCCATCTGCAGAATGGGGTGGCTGAGCTCCCTCAAGCAGCGGCAGCAAGTGTGCAATCGGGGTTTGGTAGCAAAGGCACCTCCCAAGCCCTGTCCCGGGATTCACAACTCCCCGACGTGCCTGGAGCCAGGCCCCGTCCCCAGCGCTCATCCCAGCTCTGCTCTACATGTCACCAAGCACCTCGAACAGCTGCCTTTCCAGCAGCCCTGGCTCTTTGTGCTCAGTGTGACGTCACTCTGCATCACAGTTTACCTTCTGCTCTTCCAAGGAGTTTATTCCTGCCCTGGAATTGCTATTTGGTTTGCAGGTCACCCCCATCCCACTGTGCTCCCGCAGCTCCAGCTCTGCTCTGTGTGGCATCGCTCATCACCTCCTCAGGGCTTTCTCCTGGTGACGGGCTGGCGCTGGGACCACCCGGTTTGATGCCACTGGCCTCTGCCAACTGCCTGCGTTTCCTTCGGCCTGTCCCACATGATTAGCCCTTTCCTTCTTTCACCCCACCCCCCTTAGGCTCTTTGTTGCGATTTGGTTTCCTGATGTTCTGTTAGGGTTTATTTTTCCTGGCATCTCATCGTTGGGGATTTCACTCACATCATTTCAGCCCCAATCTGCATCGACATCGTTTCATTTCTTCTTTTCATCCTGCTGATTGTCCTCTGGAGCCACCGCTGTTCTCATGTCCCTGTCACGGTTCGGGGATGGTGCTCTCTGCCCTTGCCTTCTGCAGCAATGAGCTCACGCTTGGCCTCGGGCAGGCACAGGCACAGCCTCTTTTAGTGGTTCTGGTCTGGGGAAACGCTCCCCCGTTTGTAATGCGAGTGGCTGTGGGGATGGTGTCCCAGGCTGGAGCAGGACGGCTGCTTGTTATCTTGCACCAGTCCCAACTGAGTCAGCACCTTCTCTCTGCCCCCATTCCCAGGCCACCATGGCTGAGATCAGCACCTCTCCGGTGTCTGAGGAGGGCAATGATGATGGCTGTTAGTGATGTTCACAGGCATGAGACAGGACCAGTTGCTGACATCACAAGGAGAGCGCCAAATTCCTGTGCAATACCTCCTTGCCTCATAGCAGCGCTGGGGGGGTGCCCCACGCAGGGAGAGGTCACTGGTGCCCCCCCCATGCCTCACACAGGGACACTTATCCCTTCCAGGGCTGTGTGGTGGTTCACGTGCTGTGATCATCTGGTGGGACCCAGGTAGGTACCAGGCATGGCAAGATGAGGACGTGTGGCAGGGATGGGTGCTAGTGGTTCAGGCGCCTGCTGAGCTCCCTGGCATCAGGTTCCACCTTCCTGGTGTTAACACCCAGCCCCAAAAAACTGTCAGGGTTACAGACTGTCTCGGCACAACATGACAAACTGGGGCGGGAGCGAGCTATTGGCAGTGCTCACATGGGGGAATCACCGAATCCTTAAGGTTGGAAAAGACCTCCAAGATCATCCAGTCCAACTGCCTGCCAGCCTGCCAAAGGGAGCTGAAGCCTCCTCCTCCTCCACAGGATCACAGCACTTCTGAGCTGGAGGGGCCAGATTTTACCAGATTCAGTCAAAAGCAAACAGAGAATGCGCAGGGGGAGCCAGAAGGGAACCCACCACCATCAGACACCCCGAATTGCAGGGAAAACTGCAGCACAGCATGTCTGGGCAGAACAGCATGCCCATGCTAGCAGCACAGGTACTTCAGCTGCTGCTGAGAAGGACAGGGATCTCAGCACGGCAGCTAACGGGGAGCTGAGAGTCCCGACTTCTTCAAGTACATCCAAGACCTACATTTAGACTCCCTGGGAAATGCTGGCTGAAAGCTGGCACGGAATTGCCATTTGCAGTCACAGGGGTTTGGGGAAATCAATCTCCTCAGAGTCCTTTGGAAACCTCAGCCTGATGGCTTTAAATATTTACCGTACTCCTGCAAGCAGGATCCCGAAGCTGCAGGGAACGTTCTCCTGGGCAGCCAGGAGCTTTAGATGCCGTAAGCTTCCCAGTCTGCACAGGTACTGACAAAAAGCAGTCCTTAGGATCAGTGTCATCTACAGTCAGAAAAACTCTGTGAGGGTTCTAAATTCAGGAAATCACAGCAATAATTTGTGTGGCTGCAGAATATCAGTGTCCCTCAAGCTCCAGGCCGGCAGTGAGAGCAGCCCAGAGCTCCTCTCCTGGTCTGTATGCATGTCTGGGATTCCTCCAGCCCGAGTGCAACACCTTACACCTAGCAGTGTTGAATCTCATTAGGTTCACCCGGGCCCACCTTTCAAGAAAGAGATGGATGGATGGTTTTGTGAAGGGCATCCGGGCTGGCTCAGCCCCTTGTTTAGCCAGGCCAACACAGCATTGACCGCAGCCTGAGCAAACAGTCTGCTCAGTGTGTCCCGAGGGGACAGGGCTGAAATGTCCTTAAGGCTCATCCCAGCATTTTACAGAAATGTTTATTCCTGGTCATTACAAACCTGCTGCTGGGCAGGCTGCAGCCAGTCACCAGTGCTGCTCCACAACAGCCAGCTCCTCAAACTCATCCCCTGTGCTGCACCATCGCTGTCCAAACTGCAGCACCAACTCCCTGGTGCTGCACCCCCCGCAAGCCCCAGGCAGGCACAGGGATGGACATGGAGAGGGCCTGTGGACCGCTGGTTGCTTTGCATTTCCGCAGAGCCACATACACCAACACAGCTCAGGGGTACTTCACCCCCACAGTGGTGTGAATAAGGAGAGGGCAGGCAAGAAGCGGACCCTGGCCAGCCCACGTGTCTGGTGGCAGCGTCTGACCCCACGTGTTCAATAAGGACCATCCAGCTACCCCAAAAAACTTAAGAGTCTCAAATACCAGTGTGTTTAAGGCTAAAGAAATGCCAGGCTTCGCTCCCGGTTCTTAACTCCTCTGAACAGGGAGGTGATGCTGCTCGGGCTGCCCAGGGAGGTGGTGTGTGCCCCATCCCTGGGGATGTTCAAGGCCAGGTTGGATGGGGCCCTGGGCAACCCTGTGTAGATCCAGGCCTGGAGGTTGGTGGCCCTGCCCATGGCAGGGGGGTTGGAACTGTATGATCCTTGGGGTCCTTTCCAACCCAGATCAGTCTATGATTCTATGATAAAAGCGGGGAGATGGTCACCAAGACAGCAACCCTGGAGCACAGCATCATCCTACACCTCCTCACTAGCCCACACCCCCCAGCCCACTCCTTTCCACCCTTCTCGAGCACCCCAGGCCCCTAAAAGCCCTTCCAGCTCCTGCCCGTGTCCTCCTCCAGCCCTTCACCACCTGTCCTTCCCCAGCAGCCCGTCATTTCTTTCATTGATTTGTCTCCCAGCAGACACCTGAAGCACATGCTGTATGCAGGGTTTGCCTTCTGAGGGGAGCAGGCAGCTTTGCTCCTGTCTGTCAGGGTAGATGCCAGCTGAAGCCAGTGGGGTACAGGCCAGCTCTCCTGAAGCTTTATGTAACTGGAATGAAGGAGCCAAATTCAAAAAAGCTTCTTTCATCCTTGCCCAGACTTGAGGGTTTGGCCATGCCAAGAGCTCCGTCTGTACCACAGTTCCCTGGCTGGCAGTGGCCCTGGTGTTTCAGGCTCATGGGGTGTGCAGCCCACCCCGGGTGCTGAGGGGATTGAGTGCTTCTCTCCCTCCACACCAGAGAAAACCTTGCTTTGCCTCCAGCCTGGGCAAGCACAGACTCCCAAGCTGTATGTTGGCACAGGAGGGTTGCTGCAAAGCTCCAGTTGGGAAGGTTGGATTCAGGATCTGGAGGGTGTATTTTGCACGAATACATCATGTGAGGCATCTTCCATTTCAGTGCTGGAAACAGATGCTAAGTCCATGACCAGTATGACTCGAGAACACATGGCCTGGGTCTAGAGGAGACGGGAAGCAGTGGGGAGACTCCCGGGCTCTGTCTACACTCCAAGCAACCCTCCAAGGACAGAGCCTCAATTACGTGCTGATCAATCCAGGGATGGAGGAAAAGTAATCCCTCCAGTTTTTCACCCAGCAAGTAGGAAAGGAGCTCTTCTTCACAGGACCTCAAAGCCACTGTGCAACATTGTTGCAGTTTTGCGAGGTTGGGTGCTGGAAAAGAACAGGGGTGCAGAGAATGGCTGCTGGGAGGAGCTGCTGGAATTCTCTGGAGCTCCAAAGTGTAAACAATTCAAGGCCAGACTCATTGTTGACCGGGGCCAAGCCAATGAGAGATAGTCATAGCGCCTCTGGGAATCACATATAGGAGAAAACAACCCGGAAGCAGCTGCATTTTGCCACCGGAGAAGGGAGTGAGAAGATGTAACAAGCTGTGCACACCAAGGCCGGGAGGGGGGGTAGGCGCCCCAGGTGCTGAAGAGAAAGATGCCCCTGCAGCCTGTGGAGAAACCCCATGGTAAAGGCCGAGACCCCACCTGCAGCCCGTGGAGGGGCTCCACGCTGGATGGAGCAGGTGGAGACATAGAGAAGATGCTGTGACTCTACGTTGGGATAAGCCCCTGCCAGCACTTGCAGCCCATGAAGAGAATCAGAGACACAGAGATGAGCGAGAGAGAGTGTTGCGCCACAACAGGTTTGCTGGGGGGGGCTGGTGACCCCGTGGAGGACTGGGACTGAGAGACACTGTGATTTATTGCTGCCCGCCATAGCAGTGATCCAGGCAGAGCAGCTGATGAAGAGATAAAGCCCTGGGGGAAGAGACTCACGTTTGAGAAAGTTCGTGGAGGACTGTCTCTGGTGGGTGGGACCCCACGGTGCAGCAGCGGGAGGGTGTGTGGAATGAATGCCCCCACCCCCCACCCAGGCTGAGAAGGAAACCAACATGCAAGGAACTGACCGAAGCCCCCATCTCCCAGTCCTGTTATTGGGAGGAGGAAGGGAGTGAAATCATGACTAGAGTGAAGTCTGCTAAGAAGGGAGTGGGGGGGGAGGTAAAGATGTTTTAAGATCTGGAAAACAGCTCATGAAGTAACTGAGAACCCCATTATTTTTCCTAGTCCCTGCCCCCTCCCCATACCACGAGTGGGGAGGGAAGAAGGGAGTAAAATCATGGCTAAAGGGAATTCTGCTTAGAATGGAGGGGTGGGGGGAAGGTGCTACTGAGAACCCCATCGTTCCCCAGTCCCTGCCCTCCCTGTACTGCGAACAGGAGGGAAGAAGGGAGAAAAAAATTTTCACTAAAGTCTGCAAAGGGAGTGGTGGGGGGAACGTGTGTTAAGATCTGGTTGCATTTGTTTTAAGCTTTGGTCGTGCTCCCGACTCCGGTTTCACTGTTCTTTTCAGTGCAGTGTAATAAATTAGAATAGTTCTTTCCTGCACTGTGTTGAGTCTGTTTCGCCCATATCGTTGCTGATATAAGGATCTCTCCTTGTCCTTATCTCGACTCCTAAGCCTCTTAATATATATTTTCTCCCCTGTCCAAATTAAGGGGAGTAATAGACTGGCTTTGGTGGGTGTCTGGCCTCCAGCCAGGGCTAAACCACCACAAACATGTAGTGATCTCTTCTGAAGAGCCAGGAAGAATGAATCCAGCTCTAACTTTTCATGTAATCCAGGAGTCTTTCCCACTGCTGTGGTGCCAGTGTGTTTGCTTTCAGAGAGGAGGAGCCTTCCCTGCTAACTTTCCTACTGTAGTGAAGTGATGCTGCTGGGAATTAATGCTCCCACCTGCAAGAAACGAGGGGAGTGAGTTGGCAACTGGGTTGCTTATTGCATGAGGGGCAGCTGGGTGCCTCAAGGAGGTGCGAGAGCCCGCTTAGGGTGATAGAAGAGTTGGTTTGGGATAAGCACCCAGCACAACAGGAGTTCAGCTCATCCTCCCCCTGCACTCGCTGCTTCTGCAAAGAGGAGCAGGAACGTGGCAAGAGCAGGATTGCTTTTAGCAGTGTTGGGTCTTTCCAGGAAATATTAAAAAAATCCATTTTCCTGAGCTGGTCTGGGAGCTCAGAGAGACTTGAAAATACCAAATGAATTGCTGGAAAGACACCTGAAAACGCTAGCTGCCTTTTCAGCATAGTTACACTTTGCTTCTCCGCACGGAGAGTTCCAGAGCCAGCTCTTTTCCTCTTTCCATTAACTCCTGTGACTACATTCATTTGAGACAAGCCTCCATTAGTCACAGTTGCTTTCCTACTCATCCTTCATGCCTTCCAGCTACAAGACCAAGCTAACTGGTGCCCTTACAAAGCAGATTTCCCAATGACAGGTATTTCCCTGAATCCAGCTGCGATCTGAGCAGCGTTGTGTCTGCCTAATGTCACCACTTCCTGAGAAGTCTCGGTCAGAAATGCAGGAAATAATGCTTTGGGACCCAATATCAAACACATCCTCACTCTGACCCCTGCCATCACCAGTTGCCAGTGAGGAGCACCAGGCGATGGACCAGCACCGTCAGCAAGATGCCCCCTTCTGATTATCTGAAACTTAAAAGGCCTGACCGAGGGTATCCACCCACCAGGAAACCTAAGTGTCCCCCAAAATAGCATCAGCCACCCCTGCCACCCCTTCTGATCTTGAAACTGGCCCAGCCATGGGCAGGCGGCTGCTCTCGGCATGAGGACACACACAACTCTCCCATCAAGGCTTACATCTTAAAGGCAGTGGTTTCCATACTCACTTCCTGGAGAAGACCACGCAAAGCCTGTGTGAGGGGCAGTGAACCCACCTTCTGTGATGGCAGGGACCCCCGTTCCCATCACCCAGGCACGGAAAACTCACAGTGGAAGCGACTACTAAAGACTTAGCAGCTGGAAACAAGGGAGGAAAAGCACCAGGAACATCTGATGAGCCAGCTCTTGGCAACAACCGCCCAAGAAGCTCTGCTCTGATGAGTTATCATTTGCCCTTGGTCTGAAAAGCGAACAACATATTTTTCCCTTCCCAGCTCGCCGCCCACGCACAGGAATGCAGGCGGAGAGGCAGCCGGACAGGAGCGCGGCCATGCCGAGGAGCGTGCCAGGGGTGCCGTGCCCGCGAGCCGCTCCAGATGCACGCTCTGCAGTGAAGCGAGTTGCCCAGAGTTGGCACTGTTTGCAAACAGGAGGATCTGTTGGCTGTTCCCCTCCGTGCTTGTTGAGCTGGCACCTCAGCCGTGCTCCTGGCGTTACACCCTCACGGGCACGGTGCCACCCTGGCAGATGGGCGTCGTTGCAGATCTACGAGAGGAACAGCGTGCACATCAATTGTCGGTGTATTAGAGGGAGGATTTATGTTCAGGAATGTTAAAACAGCAGCTCATGCAGTGGTCGGGCCCCTCTGGTGATGAAGGGGCTGAGCTGCTGGACACCAGTTTGAGATGAAAGCTGCAGAGCCACTGTGAGGTCCCTGGGGCACTGGGAGCCAACTGGGAGCACAGGTATTGCCATGCATCTCTACGCTCCTAGCTCTCTGCTAGAGAAATCGCCACAGGAAGCCTCATAGCTCTTTCCCAAGAGCTCAGTCCTCTTCTGGAAGCAGCCACAGGCACTGCCACATAAAGGGAACATGAGCATCCTTCTCAGCTCCGGCAGCGGCTTTATACACAGCTACAGCCCATCCCAGCGCTGCGCAGAGCACGCTCTGTGTCAGCCTCTTCAGTAACTGCAGCTGTAGCGGCTGGATTTGAGGAGCAACCTCAGAAGAACAATAGGGACATGCCGTGAAATTCCTATATGAAACAACAATAAAAAAACCCTTATTGCTGTCACTAAAAGCACTAACAGCACCACTCTGTTGGAGCTGAGTTTTAAAGCCAGGATTTTAGAGCATGCCCGGAGGGATACATGCCAGCAGCGCATGGCATTGCAGCTCCACCAGGCTCCTCCAAAAACATTGGCCCCAAAACCTCAGGGGCTGCCTGGTGTTTTGTCTCCTCCTGCATTTTCTATGTCACTTGTGATGTGCACAATGAAAACATCAAACTGGTTTGGGGTCCCTGTTTGCCCACCTGTTGCTCCTGCAGATGCAGGATTATCGCCTTCTAGCAAATGGATGCAAGTACTTCACAGACAAACAAAATTGGCCTCCTAACCTTTGAAGTGCTGCTTGCCACCACTCTCCACTCACGCTTCGTGCCTGCTTAACTGTGACATCAGGTACTTGGCCGTACCAACTTGGCGAGTACAGATCTGATGACAAGGCACACTAGCTCCCTGTGCTTGCTGAGCTACGCTAGCAGAATACCACCAGCAGTGAAGAGGAGCACGGAAGCTTCACTGAGCATTAGCACATCAGATGGAAACTCCTCTGAGTACCCTGGAGACGTGCTGTCCTTGCCAGAGCACTGCAAAGTCCATGTGGCCACATCTTTGCTGCTGTTGCTTCCCTGCAAGCTAATTTTGGTCAGCGCGAGCATTGCTGTAGCCTGCTCTGCTCTCAGAGCAACACTCCACTGCAGAGATGCCCCCTGGTCCACCAGCTTTATGTGTCATTGCTCCTGCCCAAGGATTTCTGAAGACACCGGTGCTCATCCATCATCCTGTGCATTTCTGCTGGAGAAAGATGTCCTCTCTTCCCAAGGAAACTGTGGCTAAAGGGGTGGGAGCCCCAAATTATTTGTAGCTGGTTGTTTCCTTGACCACATGCCCCTCTTCCAGTCACCGTGTCACATCCCTTCTCCTTCAAGTGCTTTTCCATGCTTTCACAGGAAAAGCTGTGAAGCACCTCAAGCAGCATGGCCATGACTGTCCCCATGTATACACAAATAAAACTAGGCTTGAGTCTGAAAGCCCCCTGTTTGTTCAGTGGTGTGCAGACATGTGAATGGATGTGATGCTGGTTTTCAGTGGTTTTCCAGGCTGGTTTGGAGACACTTGTGGCCTCAGCAGCTTGGAGGCAAGCTTGGCAGGAGAAGGAAAGGGGCAGGGACACAAGCAGGAGGATTTCCCTCTCCAGGTCACACTGTTCGGAATCACAAACCACTTGCACTTCCCTGTAGAGCTGGGGTGAATCTTAAGAGAGAAACAAAAGCTGTGAGAAGGGGTGAGGAAAGCAAGCCATGCACAGCATTGCTCCCAGCAATCTCAGGTCCAGCTGTACATCAGAGCCACAAGATCCATTTCCCACTCCCACCAGTGCTCTGTGCAGTGCATGAGATGAGGCAGGGTAATAAAGAGGGATTTGTGCCCTGCGTTTCACCTTTGCTGCTGGGTAAGCAGGATGAGAAGGTAGTACCGTGCAGAGGGCATGGAGAAAAGCTGTCTCTAAATGACTCCAGAGTTCAGCTTTGCTTCTGTAAGGGCACTGCTCCTGACACTCCTATTCCCCACCATTGCTCCAGCACACCTCTGCCCTGTCCATGATGCTGTGCCAGACCACTTAGGCTGTGAACATGAGGTTATGCCTTTGACTTCACATTTTCATGCATTGTTACACAAGGGAATGGAGGGGCAGAGGTGATCCAAAAGCAAGGACACCTCTAAAAGGTTACACAAGACTCTTTCAGCAAAGAAATTCTCTTTTCTTAGTGTCACAATAGCTTAGAGTTCAACTCGTGTCATGAAGCCAGTATTGTGGCCATCCATCAGCCAGCAGTGCCCTGCAGAGGTAGCAAAGCATGAGAAGATGAGGAGTTGGAAACAGGCTTGGCTTCCAGGTGGATGTAATCAAGCACCTTCTGAAATCACAGCACTTCTCTGATAGCTGAATCAAAACAACCCCGGAGTGGTCCCATCACACCCACAGAAAATGAACATGCCCTGCAGCTACTCACTCTCAGTGCTGAGGACCCAAGATGCCATGACCCTGACACAGCATAACCAGGGGATCTTCCCATCTTAAAGGAAATCATCAGCATTTCTCCTGTTAATACAATTATTGATGACTATTCTTAAAAAAAAAAGTATTGTCTTGGGTTTTTTAGGACACAATCACCCAAACCATCCCTCCAGTAACACCCATGAGGGCAAGAGCTGATGAGCCCACCCTGGCATCTGCTTCTGGATGCTGCACTGAGCCGAGCCCTGTGCTGTTTTGGTTTGGTTCTTCTGACCCCCCAGCAAAGGAGGTCTGCTCTGTGCAGAATCACTTCTGGGGCGTTTGGCTGAAGGGGCTCTCAGGCTTTCTGCAGCTTTATGTGTCTTCATGGAAAGCCTGGGGAGATGAACGGAGCGTTTCTCTCACAAGTGCTTATTAAAAATGGGAAAGGCACGATGATCGCCCGCCAACCGTCCAATTACTGCACAGAGGGATGGCAGGAGCATCTCCCAGCCAGGCACAGTGTGAATCAAAGCAGCACAGATTCTCTTATTTCTGTGGGGTCAGAGCTTCTGGCTGAGGATTAACGGTGCTGGATGGTTCTCCTCCAACACAAGTAACTGGCACAAGGGATTGTCAGCACTCAGAAACTGAATAAACGAGCAAATTTAGATTGGAAAAGGAAAGGGGAAGCCTGTTAGTTCTTGAATATAGGTACTGTGGTATCTTGGTAGATATGATGTGAGTTTTAGCTGCTTTTCCTTCATGAAGGAGCTGTATCTGAGCCAGGGAGGAGTCCTGCCATGTCCTCCGTTCGTGCATGGAGCATAGCTGGGTTTTCATGGTTTGTTCCTGCCCGAGGGATGCTCTGTTCCTTTGGCCAGGCCTCCCTCACCATGAGGCTACTGGCCAGGAGGCTGCTGGTATATTCAGCGAGGGCTCTGGTTTACCAAGCAAGTGTCCAATCTTGGGCTCCAGAGAAGTGCAGGTCCCATGGGCACACGTGGCAGCTGTGCAAGACTTTCCTTGGAGGGGGCAAGAGGAGATTAACTTGGCCCCTGGAGCATGGTGTTTGAGACCTTCTGTAACGCACATAGTCTGCAAAACCACAGGTGGTAGGGGTTGGTTACTGGGCAGGTGTGAGCTTGCAGGAACAGAAGTGATGGAGAGGTGCCCAAACCACACACAGGATCAGCAGCAGAGACAGGATTAGAGGAGAAAGGTCCCTGATGATGTTCCCATCCTGTGACCCTACAAACACCAACGGTGATGAATGCTAAACAATACTAATGCCCCCAGCACACATCCCACCAAAGGCCTGTTGACATTTTCAGGTGTGAGGGGTTCGGTACATTTCCTACCACCACCACTACAAGTTATTTCCAGTAAGCAGAAGACCCACAAGCAGATAAAGCTCAGATCATCTCTCAGGTGAGGCTGGCCAGGGAGCAGGAACTGTGGAGCATGGACTTAATGAAGACATCACTGTCCTTCCCCAGATCCACCCCAAACACTACTGAGCCAATCCAACACTTTTCTGGGCTCTAGGGAAGCAGAAAAAAACAAGCTATGATGCGCCTAGACATGACCTTTGCCCATGATGGGTAGGAGGAGATGGCAGGACAGATGCTGTGGTCCCCTCAGGTCCATCCTTGGCACAGCGGAGCTGCTTGAAAGGGGAACACAGCTTCACCATGCAAAAGGGTTGTACAGGGGGTTGGAGGAGCTGTGGCTTGGAGCTGCTGTTTCTGGGCTACATTCCCGCTGCTGGGAAGGGCTCTGGTTTCACACCATCCTCTCCAGCAGAGGTGACCAGGAACAGCTGGGGGGATGCAGGTCTGACTTGCCAGTTGAAAATCACCCAGGGTGTCCTACCTGCCTCTCTCTCTATTTGGCCACGCATGCCCCCAAGCTTCAGGCACTTTTCCCAGGTCTGCTAATGGCCCTTGGCAAAGAGCTGGCTCCCACGGCCGGCTCGCTGCAGTCGTTACATCTGCAGAGTTCTGTTTTCACAGCCACATAGACATTGCACTGTGCTGCACTTGTACCAGTTCTGGAAGCAGCCATTAGTTGCAGTTGCTTGGGGAAGGCTGCTGAGCTCAGCGCTCTCAGACTTATTATACAGCCATTCTCATAAAACAAGCTCTGAACTCAGATACCTTCACTCAGGTCCTCCGTCTGCCAGGCAGTTAAACCTACACAGAGATCGCAGCTCTCCAGCATGGTACAGCGCAGCCAGTCCTGCCAGCGAGCTGGGGATGGATGGAGCGAGCCCTCCTCCTGCAGCTCTCAGCCAAATATCATCCCCCTCCAGCCCTGGAGTGGTCCTTACATGGGAATAATCACAGAATCCCAGAACGTTAGGAGTTGGAAGGGACCTCGAAAGATCATCTAGTCCAACCCCCTGCCCAGAGCAGGATCACCCAGACTAAATCCCACAGGAAATACAATAAAATATTAAGAATCCTGCAGGATTAATAATCCTGCCTATGAGGTCGTGAAGGAGCTGCCTGGCAGCGAAAACAGCTGGATATACCAGAGACCTCATCAGGGCATACATGGGGAAGATGCACACAGCCCTGTCAATAAAGGCTTTTGCCATTGAACATTCTTGTTTCAAGCTAGCAGCTCCCCTGTTTGGTTTGAACCCCTCTGTGCCTGTGATGGCAAACACTCACTCACACAAACAAACACCAGCCCCCCGCCCCAGGCAGTTTGGTGTTGCCAAAAGCCTTCAGAAATTAGTCATACCAGCTTCAGTTTTCAGCTCTGGTCTGATTTTGGACATATTTTTGTTTAAAATATACTTATTTGAGCTTAAAATAGACTTCTTTTAGCGTTCAGAATTTTAACAGAAATTATTTAAGGAACTGTGGCTCTGCCTGCAACTTCCTCTGGGATGAGAAGACTTGTGCAGCTTGTCTCAGCGGTCCCAGCCTCCTGTTGTCTGTCCTGTCGGTCTGGGTTTATTATGGTTCTATCAGTACCGACTTCTTTTAGCTCAGGTTTCACTGGGCTTTGAGCAATTGCATAACTTTCCCCTCCATTAACGTAATCATGTCACAGAGACACGAGTTCAAACAGACCTAAATAATCCTGGCATGACTGACCGCACAGACTCATGGGAGAGGGGGGAGTGTAACCCACCAACAGGTATGAATGGGAAATTTATAAAAATAACCCTGGATGAGCCCAAAATTGAAGGGGGATAGGCTCCCACTGTGCCCCTCTTGGCAAAGCCAGTAGGAACCTGAGGGCTCAGCGTGGCACCGTGATGGCAGGATCAGAATTAACAAAGGGAAAGGGATGGAACCGTGGGACTGGGGTCTCATTACCCTTTTCTTTTACTCTCTCCCTCCAAAGCAGTGGAGGTGGCACTGCCGATGCAGCAGCTTGGTGCAGGGCAGTGTGTGGTGGCCTTCACTCCTGCCAGGGTTTAGTAATTCTTATTTCCTTGCGTCTAAAACAAAGAGAAAAATGACCAAACCACATCAGTTTGGGATAAAACCCAAAACCCAACAAGAGAATGCCCACCCAGCCAGATGGGTCTGGTTTGAGTTGATAATTTAACTCACCCTCCTGGATGGGAGTGCAAGCACCCTTTCTTACTGGGGAGTGAGCAGGAGATCCCTCCCAGGCTGTTTCCAGAGAGGGGGGGGATTTGTTCCTGCAGCATGATGAAGCCGTGAGCAGCTGAAGAGCGGCAGAGACATTCACAGCCCACCTCCCAGCACGCTCCATTATCCCGCAGCTGGAAGCGGCCTCGTTTGAAACATGCTTAGCGCCTTTTTATTTCAACCTCAGGAGCATAAATCTCTGTGATGCTGATGCCATCTGTCTCTCTGAGTATGTACGCAGCCATGTGTCTCTCTGTCTGTCCCTCCCCATGGTGAGGTTGGACAGAGGGGTAAGAGTGCTATCGCAAATGCAGCGATGGCAGCACCAAACTGGCAGGAAATATCCCCAGATGAGAAGTTCTTCCCAGGACAGAGTGAGATAACCATCGCTGGTGTGCAGGACCCGCCGGAAGAGTGGTGAGGATGCCCTGCCTTTGGGGATGGGGCACAGCCATCACGGAGGTGCTGTCAGAGCCCCAGCTGTGTGTGCACGCTGCAGGGAAAGCCCCTGGCACCTGGGATGAGGCACCTGTCTCATGGGGAAAAGGGAAAAGCAAGGGAAAAGGGGGGAAGGGACAAGAGAAAATAAGACAATATTATACTACTACTACTAGTAATAGTACTACCAAAACTTTGAATAAAATAAAATACCCAGCAAAGCAAGATTAGCTGATTAGCATCTGTCTCTACCCAAGAACCTAATTAAAGCCACAGCCAGAGGGATTCTGCCTGCAGGATACAGCACGGTGAGCAGTCTCTGCCCAGGCAGTGGGGCAGTCCGGTGCTCAGTCCCCTTTAGCTGGCTTTTGTGGGCTGGGAGTTTGCAGACGCACACACAGACATGTACCGCTGTCCAGTGCAGACCAGTTAAGGAAAGACTCTGGGAATTGAGTCCGAAATGAGGTGCTTTGCACACTGGACATGTCAGCCTGGTCCCTGGCTGGGCAATGCCACGATGCTCTGGGAAGTGGTGCTCACAAAACACTGCCCTATAAGCCCAAAACTACTGAATGAGAGCAGGGAAACTACTTACCTCCTGGCTACAAAGGCTCGGCCATCAACTTGTCTTCCCAAGGCTTGCTTGAAAACCCAGGGGGACTTGGTGCCTTTGGTGAGAGATTGCCTGGAGAGCTGTTTTTTTAATTATAAATATGACTTTTTAGTTCTAAACTAAAGGTCTGGACTCCCCTTCCACCCAACGAATGGCGGATGCTGCGTCTTATTCCACTGCCTTGGCTTCTCATGTAAATATTTCTCAGGGAGGACATGCTTGGGTTAAAATGGTCGAATGACTGAGATGCACACGTGTCTCTGCTCCAGGATGAGCTGCACCCAGGATACCCAAAGTCCCTGCAGCGATTCGAGTGGTGAGACTGGGAAATTCATCACCCATCCTCATCCTCGTGCTCCTGGCAGAGGACACCTCTAGCTGATACTGCAGAGCATCCCCAAGACAACAACAGCCCCGAGATAGCACGTAATTTGTAATGTTGCCTTAAACTGACAGTTCCGTGTGAAAGGAGATAACAGCTCGTCCTAATGAACGTGTGATTTATAAACTGATGGGTCTAACAGCGTGTAATGTGCCATAAGAGCCCATGTAAAAGCAGATTAGGGGTACGTGTCACATCACACCCGCTTGCAGAAACCACTCGGCTGGGGGTCACCGCTGCTGGTGGGAGAGATGTTTTCACAATGAATTGACTGTATCTGATAAGTTTAATCAATCTCCGAATTTCTAACTAGGGGATTAGTTGGATGAAGGATTTCCCTGCAGAATCGTTGCCTTGCTAATTGTCAGGGATCAGGAGTAAGGACTTGCAGTTGCATATTAGTAGCAGCATTAGATGCTAGTGCAGCTGGTTAACAAGGATTTTATCGCTCTTTTAAAATAATTGATAGGGAAAAGCCCCAATAGTTTTGTTTTTTTCATGGAATGTGGTGTTCTGTATCCCCAGGTTTTGTTTTCAAAATCTGAGCCATTTTTATAATTTCTGAAATGCAGTTTAACAGAACAATTTCCTTTAAAACAACAGCTGGATCTCTTCCAAGTCCTTTAACTTCCACAACTTTGAATTCTTCAGTTTAAAAAATAGTTAAATAAATTTAAAAAACCTTCAGTCTGAGCATTTCTAATCGGAGTATCGCAATTATAGTTAGCCTGCCACTCGGGATTTCTCTTTACAGCGCCTTGATTCATGGGGGAAATTAACTTGTTTAAAAGTAACAGTTTCTAATAGAAATGTTCTGCTGACTGTTCTCCTTGCGCATTCGCTGGAAGCTGTTTCAGCACAAGGTCAGGTCCTGGAGGCTGGGGTGAGCTCCTTGCTCCGTGCCCACCTTGTGCCCACCCAGCAGATCCTGCTCACTGCCCGCTGCAGCCACACAGCTCACACCAAGAAGGCTCCTGTAATTAGGTTTTTAGAACCACCCAACTATTTAGTCTTGAAAACTTCCAAAGTCAGCACTTGAAGAACCACGAAATGAAATGAATTAATGAGGAACAGGGAATGAATCATTAAAATTGCATCACCGCGACGTGTTCCTGATCGCATCTCCCTTAATGTTCTCACAGTCTGAACAATTGATTAAGAAAAACACCGCAGTACACTAAAAATTGGAAACAGTTAAGAAGAAACAGGATTAGCAAAGTCTTACAGGAAAGGTCAATTATTCCTCCCAATTTATTGCTAACCTGACATCTGTAAACAAATCACTAGAGGAACTCCCCGAAGACTACACTCTGTCCGACAAGATATCCTAATTAATGAGGATGCGCTATGCAAACACAAACAGAAGCAGGGAGAGAGAATATCTAAACGGAGCCTTAAAAAGATACAGTGGAAAGGGTTACCCAGGAGGTTGTGGGAGATCAATAAATGAGAAGGTGGTTCAGGAGAGTCAGAATCCACCGTGGGGTAAAGGCGAATAATCCTTGTAGTTATCAGGGCTAAGATGGCAACAGGAATTAAGTGAGTTCAGGGAGGACTTGGTGAGACTGGCTTGGAAACGGAAGAGGGTTGCAACCATCCCTCGTGCTCCACAGAAGCTGAAGGCTCTGCCAGGGTTTTTGGGTGCCCTGCCTGCACCGCGTGTGATGCTCTTGGACTTAGCAAGCGTCTCGCTGACCTTCAGTGACTCTGAAGGCCAAGTCATCGTGCTTGGAGAGCCCCCTCCAAGGAGGGGCCCAGTCCAACTGCTGTTCCGGCCAAGTTCCCTGACCCAAAGGTCGGGCTTTTCTCCTCTCAGGCTGCTGGCTGCCGGCTGGTGGCAATGCCTCGAGAGCCGTCCGCTGCAGCAGCAGCATCTCCACCGGCCAAATCCGCCGGCGACCGGGCACAGTGCCCACCCCAGAGCCCTCCATGAGCAAAGCTGGATTGTGGTGGCTAATATTAAAGATTCCTCTTCATCAGCATCCCAACGATTAAATATGTATAGAGGCATCTGAGATCTAATTTATTTCTTTTGTGTTGTAAATTCCTTTTCTCCCTGGCTTTTTTGAGCTGCTTATAATTAAGACCTTCAGACTGAGCTCAGCAGGGCTGGAAACCAGCCATGGTGGTGTTACACCCGACCCGTTTAAAGTGCATCCCCCTCTCCTCGTCAACAAAAAGATTCTTCTTTATTAATTCCAGTAATGATTTGATTTCCTTCTTTCTTAATGAACAGTGTGACACTGCATTGAGTCACTGATGTGCAACTTGCTGGTTTTTCCCTCCCTTTGGAAAGTTTTCAAAATATTTATAAATTTTAAAAGGAGCAGAGAGAGAAAGAAAATAAAGTTGCATTGTGTTTCCCTGGCTGGTGCTCTCCCTTTGCTTTCACATCCACGGGAACTCTAATTCATCCTATTGTCCACGCTGCCACAGGGCTGCCTTCAGCAGGAGGATGGATGCCCAGTGTCCCCTCTTTCCTCCGCTCATCTTTCCTTGATGCCAGGGGATCAGGCAGGGACGCAGCCAGCCATGAAGTGCTATACTGGGGTAAGGGAGCCTGCACAATGGTAAGGGGCACCACAGCAAGGATCACAGCCCCATGTGCCTACTGATCCACAGCTTCTTTAAAGGGGTTTGTTGTGATTGTGTAGTTTTGGGAAGTGCTTTGAGGTCTTTGGGCAGACATGAATGCAACCCAACAGCCATCCATATATCCTATACATCCCAGAGGAGATGCTGGAAATCCAGGGAATCCTCCATAGCCATGGCATGGGAAATTTTCCTCCATAGGGTCCCTCTGCTTCCTTTCCAGCTCTTCTCCACCCCTTAAACACCAGGGAGGAGCACTCTTTTCCTCTTGGTTGACATAGTCAGATGTGAATAATTGAGAAAGCTTTAGGAGCTATAGAAATGGCCGGAAAGCGTCTGAGTCTTGTGGGTCTGGTGGGACTTCTGCTGTAGCCCCATGGATAGGAGGTGATGGCTCACCTCAAATCCCAGGGAAAACGCTGTGCCTGGGTCCAGCCAGGAGGAATCCACATGAAGGATTTCAAGAACTGCCACCTCTGGAAACGTAGGTGCTGAGCCAACCTGAGGAGATGGCACCAAACATGCTTAGCAAGGGATGTAGCAGGCACTCTTGGAAAGACACTACCTGGCTGGTTGCTGCAGTTGCAGCTGAAAGGTGATGAACCTTCCAGTCTTCTCAGTCCAGAAGGTCAACAGAATAGCAAGAATGGCAGGTAAGAGCCAGACACCATGCCAGTAGAGATGAGACTCTGCAGGGAGCACTTGGAGGTGAAAGAACGCCCAGCGGGTCCAAAGCAGACTTACCAGAGGACCACTCCAAAGCAGAGGAATCTGAGGGACATGTTCTGGGCAAACTAGAGCATGCTCCTGGGATGGATTGGATGGACCTTCAGATCTGACCCAGCTCTTCCCATGTGACATGAGAGACTCTGAGTACCCAGAGCAGACCCAAACCCTCAACCTCCCAAAGCTCAGGTGTTCAGCAGGGCCGGGGACACACAGAGAGTGTCGTGTTGGGGCAGTATGACCCAACCAGTAAATTGAGACCTCTAGCAGGCTCTCAGAATGAGGCTTTCCATCCTGACTCCTATCTAAGACAAGCACTGAGAAGCTATTCCCATTGCCCTGTGCCCGGGAGCAAAAGGAGCAGACCAACGCCCCGGCTCCCTCCTGACAGCCCCAGAACACTCTGAACCCCAACACCCTTCACCTCCTGGCTGTGTCCGGGCTGAGTCAGGGCTCCCAGCTCCTGCCGGGTGCAGTGACTCCAGCTCCCTCCACACCAGCTCCTGCAAAATCTGCCAGCAGAAGCATCGTTCCCTCCTACAGCCGCGGTGCGCTCTGCACGAGGAGTGACTCTCCCTCCAGATGGCTGTAAAGGTTAACAAGGAATTTATTCAGAGTTACATACAAATCAGATTGTCTTTTTTTTCCAAGAGGGAACAAAAACAACCACATAATTTCAAGCCCACACAGGCAGCACAGCCTTCCAAGGTGGCTCAGTTGCTATAGACGACCGCAGGCAGCCGAGCTGTCACGCTGAGCCCCACGGCATCGCGGGGACCCGCCGTGAGTCAGGGGACGGGGGTGAGCCGTACTTCCGTCCCCCCCGCACCACCCCCTGCTTGGCACCCGGCTCCAGCCCGGCTCCTCGCCTCCCTCCTGGGATGTACCAGGTGGGAGGGATGAGCTGGCTGCCCAGGCTGCCTTCCCACGGTGTGAGGTGGAGCGGTGCCTCTCGAGGGTGGTGTCTGGCCCCATCTGGCCATGGCCTAGCGTGGTACCCGATTAAGCAGATGGAGTGGGTTCTTCCCCAGGGTGCCAAAAAATGGAGGAACTGGAGATCTGGGGCAGAATCTGAAGGTTTTGTGGTGGTTTTACTGTGGACACTCAGCTTGGCGCTGCTCTGTCCCTGTTGCTCTGCTCCATCTGCCCCCAGGCACCTTGCCTCCCATCACATGGGCACTCCACAGCTTGTGGCCAAGGCAGTCCCTACAGAAACTCATCATCCTCCCTGGAAAACCTTGCCCATGGCCAGCCAAACGGCTGCTCCTCCGGACACGCTCACCCCCCCCCACCAGCCAATGGCTCATCCATCAGCTCTTAGGGAGCAGGACCACCAAACCCCTTTGGTTTAGTCAGAAAACCACCCAGCACATCTCTGGGCTCCAAGTGGAAAGGGGTAGATGCAGAGATACCTGATTTTTTGTTGCCCTTCAAGGCTGACACTAACGGAGCACCGGCTCTGCAGTGGTCAGTAGCAGACAGGGGCTGCTGTGAATGTGGAAAGAAGGCACATATTTGTTTGTGAAAGCTCCAGGAGAAACACCACAGGAGCTACAAGAACCACCTGTATCAATAACCTGAGGACACAACCAGCAGCAACAATGCTGGGGACCCCCAAGGAGCAGCTTGCACGGAGACCTGGCTGCAGATAGCTCATCGGCAAAGGCAAGCAGCCTCTCTGGTGCCAGCTCTCCCTGGTGAACGGTGCTATAGGTAGTCTTGAGGGAGGCACAGCCCTCACGGCAACGGGATAATGTGGGGATAATAACGCAGTGAGGGACTGTCCGCATTTTGGGCAGCGATCTCCCAGGTCCCTCAGGGCTGGGACATGAATATCACAGGCGGATGGAGTCGTTTTGTCAGCCTGATAAACTGCCCCACATTCTTGAATAAAGTAATTTTTCAGTTCCAGAGAGCAGTGGGATCAGATACGGAAAGGTCACCCAGGATATTACCAGCCACACAACAAACGTTCCACTCGAACGACACCAACTCAGTAATGAAGGATCACAGGACATGCCAGCAGGTGTCAATCATTCTGTGCTGCTTTCCTCCCAGCAGCGCAACACTAAAGGTTAGCCAGATGTGCAAAACTTCTCAGATTTTGGCCCAGGACTGCTCCGCTGGCCCTGCTGAAGTGGGGGCTGGAGTATTGGTGCACCCCACATCATTACACACACACAGAGATGTAGAGGGCACAGAGGCTGGGCTTGGTGGGGAGGAAGGGGAAGAACAACTCTTCTTCCTCTCCCAGGGAAAAGCTGATTTATCACCAGGTTCCAAATGATTCATTTCTCTGGGCTTCTAGTGGGGACAGAGGTGAACGGAGAGGTTTGATTTCGGTTTGCAGAAGGAAAACACGCACTCCTGGCTCTGCGGAAGCTTGGAGCATCATCTGACATTTTTAAGAGACGTACTTCTGGACAGATTGAACCCTGCTGCTCTTGCCGCACAGCCTTATTGAGCAAATAAAGCTGATGCCGTGGCTCCTGGATGGAGGACGCTTCTCCGGCCCTCCCTTATGGATGCTAACACAGGAAACAAATAGATTCAGAGCAGCCTGGACGCAACTGCCCGGTGACGCAAGCCTGGAGCGTGCAAGGCAGAACCTCCAAACAGCCAAATATACTCACCTGGGAATTTTTAACACTGTTTAACAGAACCTGGATTACATCTTTCCATGTCATCACCGTTGTGTTAAATCCCACAGTGGAATGGTGAAGAGGAGGAGGAAGAGCTAAAGGAGAAGCTATAGTTAGCTATTATCAATAAGAAGAAGCAGAGCACATGCCACATTAGGAATATGCTATAAAATGTGTTCCTGGGCTGTACATTTGCAACATGTGTGTCTTCTTTTTTAGCACTGATGTGCAGCATAATCCAAAATCTGGCACTGTGTTTCCTCCCCCCCCAAGCCTGTCCTGTTACCCAAATTGCTTTGGCTTAAATCATTAGTTCCCTTGGGCGTCTGTTATTCACAGACCTCCCAATGCCAACTGAACAGCTTCCAGGAGCTCTGATGTCTCTCTTTTTATTTTATTTTTTTAAATACTGTGAATCACTTTATTCCATTCACCTTCTGGAACAATTCCCTGGAGAGTATCGATTCTACCGAGCATCTGCGCGTGCAGGAAAGCCAAGGCCATTCCTTCATGGGAAGTTTTCACTCCCTATGGTCACTAAAGGCCCTTCAATCCCGTTTCTCAGGAAATCTTGGGGGCAAACTATCAAAATAAGGTGTCCCTGCAGATATCTGTTGGTTGGATTGCTTGGAGCCCATCCCCACTGCTCCCAGATGCTTGATGCCCACCGGGATTGCAGGCAGATGCAGGGGCCCTTCTCTCCTGTCCCCCTCCATGGGTCATGGCTTTTCTAGGGGTTTCCCCAAAAACTTCTCCAAGACACTATGTGCAGGCTTGCTGGAACAGGAGAGGAAGGGAGTGGAGAGCAAAATGACAGCTTTTGTTAATGCTCCAAGATTATTTAGGATATTAAGGACATGGGCTGACTGTGAGGAACTGCAGCAGGACCTTGTGATGAGTGACTGGCCAAGAAAATGACAGGAGAAATTCAGTGTGGATAAATAGCAGTGCACGTGGGAGAAACCATTCCCAACTTCAGAAATAGAATGATGGGCTCTGAGCTGACTACTGACTCTCAGGAACAAGATCTCGGGGTTATAATAGATAGTTCTTTGAAAACATCAGCTCATTGCTCAGCAGAGAACAAAAAAAATGAGGAATTTTGAATGTTAGGGATTAATCAGAGAAGAACAGAGAGCAAAACAGAGAGAAACCACGCTGATGCTGTATAAATCCCCCAGGCGCCTACGCACCGAACACCGCCCAGGTGAAAAGGGATGTAGTAGAGCTCAGAAGGCTTCAAATAAAGGTGGGAAGGATGATTAAACACTCCGGATGGCTTTGGGGCAAGGAATGAGGACATGGGTGGGAAGCTCCAAGGCTGGAGCTCCACCATGGTCTTCCCTTGCCATGATGAGCCTTTCCCACCTGTGGGGAGACAGCCAAGGGCCGCGGCTCAGCCCTTGACTCAGCGGCTCCTCATTAGAAGGTGATTCAAACCCACCCAGGTGCCTCCCCTGGGTTTCGGGTTGGTATTTCTGCCACCCCCTCCTCTTGCCACAGAGGAGCCGATGGCCACCACGCACGGCACGGTGCTCCATGGGCACCGCGTGTCCCCCGCGCTGGGCAGGCTGGGCAGGCAGCGTGGGCACCAGGGAAGAGGAATCGGAGCGGCTTGGCAAAAGAGCAAGGGAGGAATGCCAAAAAAAATAAAATAAAAATAAAGGAGGAAGATCTAGCTTCACCTTCTGTTCTTGTAATTCTTCTGTGCTAGGAAATCTGGTGGGAGGAGGAAAAGGAAAAAAAAGGCAGAAAATCCAGCCCACTGATGGAGGCAGGATTATTGCGCTGGAAAGGAAATGAAAAGGAAAAAAAGCAAGAGATCTTGGAGCTGAACCCATCCACCACAACTTGAAATACTCAAGCCTACGTTCCTCTTCCCATCCCTAACTCCTGGGTACGCCAGGCACAGTGGGGGAAGTTCTACTCTCTGTCGAGGGGGAGGATGGGACCCACCACCCAACATCTCCTCTGGCATGTGGGATCAGGGTGATGGGCAGCTGAAAAGAGAGGGAGGAATGTGTAAAGGCAGAAGGATGAAAGCAGGGAAACACTTGTGCAGAGGAAACACCTGTGCAAAGGAAACACTTGTGCAAGGCGACACTAACGAGGACAGGGCTGCATAGGATGCGCCCTGGGGACTCATCACTGGCTGGGGTGGCACAGGCGAGGAGCATCATCTGCATCTGCACTGCTGGGGTCAGCGCTTTCCGTTCGGTCACCATGAGGGGCATCTGCCTGGCTCCTACGTGTGCAGCGCCTTGCACTGCTCCTGCCAGCGGGCTGGGGAGCCGCTGCCGAGCAGCTGCTCGTGGGTGTCGTGAGCGCAGTGAAATCGCCACTGTGGGAGCAGATGGAGTACTGGGCAGGAGCCAGGGGTGCGCTTGGGCCAGTGAGATGTTAACAAAGCTGTTGCTTCTAACAGTTACTTGCAACTGATGCTGACTCCGTTGCGTGGCAGCAGTGCTGCCCTTCTACCTGGCATGATTTTTGCAGTCAGGCTCTGACGTCTCAATACAGCAGCTTCTGACTCTCTGCATTATCGGTGAACACAGGTTTCCCTTGCGAAGGGAGGGAAAAAAATTGAGCATGAGCATGTATATAAGCAAACAGCTCAAACCCCAGCATTTCTGCAGGATTTGGCTTATCTGCCTCGGGCAGGTTGGCATGTTGCCATCGGGAAGGATGGCAGGGGAGCAGGGACTGGAGGGCTCTGCAGAGTCAAGCTCCCCGTCTGCTGGGTGCGACACAAGGAACGAGACCGCCCTCCCCTTGACAGCTTGTGCATAACTAGAGAAAGTGGGTCTTGGAGTTAAAAAAGAGATGTGGTATCAGGGAGACCTGCCTGAGAACATACACCAATCAGCAGGGAGACCTGCCTGAGAACATACACTGATCCCAGCCTGGCACACTGCCGCTTCCCAGCCTTTGAGTGATGCATCCCCTGAGGTCCTCCCCTCTAAGCTTGGGCACTCCACAAGGTCCTCCTGACAAGGGCAGAACCATCCTGTTAGGGAACAGTGGATGATACTTGCAGCTCTTGAGGACTGGGCATAATGTATATCCTCATTTGGTATGCATCGCTTAGCTGGGGATATTTATTGCAGGGGTGCCTGTCTGATCCCAGCACGGAGCCTGCATGTTCACGGGGCAGCAGACGCTGTGCGTAGCAGGAGCACGAGGGCTGCTCGCTCTGCCCTTCACACAGGCATTTCATCCATTCCCATTATTTCTTCCTTGAGTCTCCTCCGGCATCCCCGGTGCTGCTGAGGAGGAATCACAGCTCACAAGAAATTACCAGGAAGTCACTTTGTTCCTGTATAAATTATTAATTTTAATCACATGAAGAAATAATAGACTCTGCTGCATGCTAGCTTTCGCCCATCAGCCGGTGTCCTTGCAGATGCAGTGACTAGGTTCAGCCTCCTTGGAGATACCTGCTGTACCTCACTGTGTCCTGGAGCAGGGAAGGAGTTTCCACCCACTGCTGGATGCGTCTAACGTTCTGCCAGAAAAAGGTTCTTGTGCTTGGAGTGAATTATGTCCCCTCAGTCTCCTCCTGCGGAAGCCTTGCTCTGAAATCAAGGAAGCTGTCTTTGGGAGAAGATGCTGCTTGTGGGAAAGCCTCTACACCTGAGCATTTTGCATCAGCGCAGCCGATGGTCCCGGTCCCTCCTGACACACGGGGGCTGCCTGTGCACCCCGGCTTGCACAAGGATGTCATGCATGAACACAGGTGTGAGCTTGCGGATGAGCCGAAGCCCACGGAGGCGGGATGCAGAGCTGGCATGCTGATGAAGGCAGAGTGCCCTGTGGCAGTATGGCTGGCTCAGGTCAGGCCAGATAGATACCCATAACTAAAATGGGGTGCCTAACACCTCCCAGAGCCTGTAAAAAGCCCTCACTGCCCACATTCCCAGATCAATCTTGGATATCAGTTGGCAATCATCCCAGCTTGCTTCCAGCCAGACGGCAGGGCTTATTCACGGCTTTAATCACAGAAGGGTAAGGAATCACAGAATCGTAGGGGTTGGAAGGGACCATGAGAGATCATCGGGTCCAACCCCCTGCCAAAGCAGCTCCCTATCTCGTATCACATAGATAGGCGTCCAGATGAGACTTGAATATCTCCAGCGAAGGAGACTCCACCACCTCCCTGGGCAGCCTATTCCACTGCTCTGTCACCCTCACTGTGAAAAAGTTCTTCCGCATGTTGGTGCGGAACTTCCTGTGCTCCAGTTTACAGCCATTGCCCCTTGTCCTGTCCCCACAGACCACTGAAAAGGGGCTGGCCAATTCCCCCTGCATCCCATGTCTAAGATATTTATAAACACTAATTAGGTCCCCCCTAAGTCTTCTTTTCTCCAGACTGAACAGTCCCAGCTCACTCAGCCTGTCCTCATAGGGGAGATGTTCCAGGCCCTTAATCATCTTCGTAGCCCTTCTCTGGACTCTCTCCAGGAGGTCCCTGTCTTTTTTATACCAGGGAGCCCAGAACTGGACACAGTACTCCAGGTGGGGCCTGACCAAGGCAGAGTAGAGGGGGAGGATCACCTCCTTCGACCTGCTGGACACACTCTTCCTGATGCATCCCAGGATCCCATTGGCTCTCTTAGCCCCCAGGGCACATTGCTGGCTCATAGCCAACCTGTCATCAACCAGAACCCCCCGGGGTCCTTCCCCACAGAGCTCTTCTCCAGCAGGTCTTCTCCCAGCCTGTACTGATACAGTGGGTTATTCCTCCCCAGGTGCAAGACTTTACACTTGCTCTTGTTGAATTTCATTAGGTTTCTCCCTGCCCAGATCTCCAGCCTGTCCAGGTCTCTCTGGATGGCAGCGCAGTGTCCTGCGTGTCAGCCACCCCTCCCAGCTTTGTATCATCGGCACTTGCTGAGGGTGGATGCTATTCCCTCATCAAGGTCGTCAATGAAGATATTAAACAGGACTGGACCCAACACCGAGCCCTGGGGAACTCCACTAGTCACAGGCCTCCATTCAGATTCTACTCCACTGATCACAACCCTCTGAGCCTGGTTCGACAGCCAGTTCTCAACCCAATCAGTTCTGCGAGGTCCGAGGTCTGTGTGTGCAGGTGAGAGGCAGCTCTCCTCACCTCATGCCTGGAGTGCAGAAGGAGGGAGGAACCACAAACCTGCCCAGCATGACCAGACCCAAAGCAAAGTCCAGCCATCCTCTTCCAAGGTGTCTGGCCCTGCAGCCACACTTCCCACCACCGGGACCACCTTCTCTCCTCTCCTTTTGCAAAGCCTCACTACTGGCCAGGGCCTCTGCACAGAACCATTTCGATCCCCTCTTCTGTTCCTCCATACATCAGTATTTCTTTTGTTTCTCCATGCTTTCCCAGGGATGTATATGGGATTATGAATAAGGCATTGTGAGCTGAACTGAATGTGTTATTTAATGAACTGTATAAAATATTAAACCATGCCTGATATGAAGCATGGCGAATTCTCTAAGAAAGAATATATTACACTTGGGGAGGACTGAAGATAAATATAATGAATGAATTTAGAATCAGGACACACAGAGCTTAGAGAAGTTAAGTTTTGTTCCTCGTGAGCCTGAATTATATGTGACGACTGCTCAAGACAGGTTCTTCCACTGCCTGTTTTCTCCTGTTGTGAATGGCATTATTGTATTTTTCCATTTAACATAAATCTATTTTTCGGAAGGCTGCTTCCACCCGAATGGCATCAGCAGATCCCATTAATCACAGTGCTCTCAATCACTCAGAATAATTTAGAGCCTCTTTTGTGTGGCTCTGGCTCTTTCCCCATTTCTGATTAATCTTGAACTAAACCAACTAAATAAATAAAACTGGAAAGATCCTGAGAGCATCCCTGTGAAGACCTTATTTAAGCGAGACACATGTTGACAGCTTAGGAGCTGATCCCAAGCAGGCTGGGAACTTTCTGGTCCTGGAGGTTTTGGGAGAAGGGAAGAGGGTTTTTTTGCTCCGAAGCAAGAGGTTCCGCTTGGAAAGGAGCTTAAGTTTTGACCTCAGCAGGGCTCAGCCTTCTCCATTTTGGGATTTATTTTACCCTTAGGCCCATCTCATTGCATCCTGAGCCTCTTCTACACCCACAGGAGACACCTGATGGGCTGCAGTGGCCTTCTGCTGCAGGGTGGTTTGAGCCATCCACATGCCACAGCCAACTGCAAGGATGGGGCATGGAGATGGGTCTACTTCTGGGCTCTAGTTTGGATTTCCACACCAGGGCTGAATGCCAAACTGAACCAACCTACTCAAGAAATGTGAGAGAATACCGTTGCTCCGGCAGTTCTATACCTCTCCGTTTCCCAGGTGACGATCGCTATAGCAATGCCACCCCCCGCCACCTGTGAGGAGCCAGCTACGCCCCAGCAAAGCCAGCTCTCCAGGTGCTTCTCCAGTCCAAAAACCTGGTAACTCTCCATCCAGATGCTTACGTGCACAAAGGTGCTGCTGTTTCCACAGCCAGAGCGAGGAGGGCGGAAAGGGGCTGGATTTTAAGGTGACAGGTTTGGCACATCGATGGGCTGTGCACCAAGCACACTGTGAGCGGAGCCAAACTCCTACCTGACGCCTCCTGGCAGTGCCATACCTAGAGCCTGAGAGAACTGGAAATAGTTGTTTAATTCCCAGTGCTGGGGCCCGGGTATGCTGCAGGAAGCAAGATGAATGTAGCGCTTGCATGTCAGAGCGAGTCTTTCCTTGATGGAAGTCCCAGGGTGCGTGATGAGGCATGCCAACGGTGTACATCCGTATCCGAAACCCGAGTCCCACATCTCTGTATTAGCTAGTGATGTACTTTTATTGCTGATATTCACAGCCATACTTGGGGCTTAGAAATATCATATATGTGAGTCACAGACGTCTCAGACATCAAGGCCTCCCTTCTGTTCAAGTTACAGGCTCCCCCTGCACACTGCTGTACATGAAGATGCTGTGTGCTCCTTCCTGCAGAGCTGTCCCGGGAAACCAGCTCTGCCTGGGCAAACACCAGAGGTTACATGACCTACCTGCCAGGTTTGGGGTATCAGGGCTAAGACAGAGATACGGTGTGAGGCAAGACCAGGCAGATTGCTCTAAATGTGCCTCGTGCGGCTGATGTCTGAGGAAGGGCAGCTGCTCTGCCTCCCCTCTGAGGGTGCAATGTCCCTTTGCTGTTCGGCTGGCTTTGGCTCTCGCTAATAAACTAATTGATTCAGCTTGGCTATCCGGAGTTCTGAGTAATTTCAATATTGAACCTCAGCTGTAATTAATTCAGTCAATACAGTCAACACAAACCACAGGCAATGAAGGGATGGATGCTGGGGACACAGCGGGCAGCTTGAGTCCCCCTGAGCACAGGGATGGGGACACTGCCCAGCTCCCAGGCAGGACAAGCACCCTGGGAAAACTTGGCCAGGACACCAGGGACTCCCATCTACTCCAAAAACATCCACAGGACCCCAAAGCATCCAGCACAGACCATCTCCAGCTGAGACACCCACGCAGCCCAGGTCGAATGACGGATGCCTGCTGCATTCAGAGTAGTAATTTTAAGAGTTAGAGGCAAAATAGTTTTATATGCAAGAACTTAATAACCCTGAAATTGGGGCAAAAGGCAAGTGCTCTCCTGGGGATCCCACCCAGCCATACCCCAACTGCCATGCTTCGCCCACCGGCCTCGGGGAAGTGTCCCAGGCTGCCTGGAGCTGGAGCATAAGGCCACTCCAGGCACCCAGAAAGGCAGGGCAGGAGCGGACCCAGTGCCCAGCACACCTGGAATATAACTCCTAAGCCATGAGATGGGATTTCTGGAGCCTTGTGAAATCCTGGTGACAGTGGCTGTGGAGTGACAGCATCGTGCCTTGTTCAGAGCAGCCCAGCGAGGAAGCCGGAGAGAAGGAAGGCCTTTTTTTATTCCAGGAGACATAAAGGCTGCTAATAAATAATAGAGGGCAGTGTTATTACTTTTTTATCTTACGAAGTCAGACCAGCTTATGAAACCCAGACTGGAGCAGAATGCTAATCAGCAACACTTGGCAAGATGAAGCTATTGGTCCTGACCCACACAAGAGTTAACTTGAGCCGAAAGAAGAGCCACCCTTCCCTGTGTGCAGAGCCTGTCCCTCTGCAGATGACACTGCTCCTACTGTGAAGCATGCCTGGCTGCCGGGCAGAGCCCATTCCCAGCTCCTTCCCTGGTTACTGCTCTCCTAATAAATACCAAGGACACCAGGAGAGCCTTGAGGTGCTAGGGACCGCTGGCTGGGGCTGAGCGTGGCACATGTGGCACACTGTGGTCCTTGTCCCACAGTGTGAAACTGCCACAGAAACAGTCAGCAGCCAGTGACTTGTAACCCGTTTGTCTGTGACTTATCCCTGATGCACAATCTCTTTGCCCTCATTACCAAATAGGATGGATGGCTTCTTGAGACCGAGGATGGTGCCTGGTGTCGCTGGAGGTGGTGACACCTGCCCGGGGAGCTGCACTTTCTGCACACCCGTGCTGGGGTGCTGGCTTCAGGAGATTCCCAAAATCTCTGGGAAGTGCAATGCACTCCAGCATTAACAATGCTTTAGCTTTCTTAGACCAGGAGGAGCAAACACGGCAGGAGGGGAGCCGCAAGGAAAGGTAGCGCAGTCCAGCCAGAAGGAGCAAGGCTGGGAAGCAGAAAGGAAACAAATGACGAGCTGTTTGGGATGAGAGTGTCTCCCAGCTTGGTTTTCCAAAGGTAAAATATCAGCTCCTTTGCAAAAACATCCTGATTGCTCTGTCGATCACGTTGTGTGGTTCTGCCCCGGGTGAGAGCAGGACACCACGCAGCCACTCAAAGGGAGGTGGGGGGGGAGTTGGGGGAGGAAGAAAGGGAGGGAAAAGAAAACCAGAGAAATCAAAACCTCACAGGTTGGGATAAGGAGAGTTTACTGGGCTAGCAGAGGGATAGATATAATAACAGGACTTTATAGCAAAATACACACAACTGGTGACACACAATGCGGTGTCTCACTGAGCTGCACAGCTCAGGCCGTACAGCTCAGAGCCATCCCAAGACTGGACCGTCCCCAAAGCCACGCATCCTGGAGCTGAGTGCTACCTCCCACCACCAGCCCCCTTATTGCTGGCCATGATGTAATTGGTAGGGAATATACTCTTTGGCCAGTTTGGGTCCCCTGTCCCGGCTGTTCCCCTCCCAGCTCCCTGGGTGCCCCCACCTTCTCATTAGCAGGGAAATATGAACAACTGAAAAGTCCCTGACTGCTGGGCAGCAACTAAACCCTCTGTGTGTTACCCACTGCTAGGAAGACAATTAACTCTACCCTGGCCAAAACCAGGACACACATGCAGAGGGTGCATAGCTGTGGGTTACAGCCCATTACAGTGCCTGGCACGGTAATGGCTGGGGCTAAGGGCTCAGAGTCCAGGTAGCAGAACAGCTGAGTGCTGCTTTGATGCAGCTTATGTGCAGGATGCGGCCTTCCTGCTCACACGCCTTGCATCACACAGGCTGAGTTCAGGTAATTTCCTGAGACTTGTTTTAGATAAATTGCAATTTAAGTGGGCTATTCACAGGTGGCAGAAGGCGCTATACTGGGAATCCGCGGAAAGCCAAACACTCAGCTCATTCTCACAGGAGGCAGATCTGGTCCTCGGCAGTGTCACCTTCGCTGCTGTGCCAGTGCTGGCTGTGGGGATGGTCTTTTCACAGCAGGACCAGCCTCACTCTTCATGCTCAGATACATGGCACCAGCTATTTTCACGGCAGCATCTCCCCACCAGTGCAAACAGGAGCTGCAGGTGATGCTGGCAGAGGCAGGAGCGCTTACAGGCTGGTAGTGCCACTGCAGCCACCAGGTAATGGCGATGCCACCGGGCTGGTAATGCCACCGGGGGACTGGTCCCCACCACAGTGCTGGACTCACAAAATTCTGTCTTCACACGAGTCCTTTCCTGGCCCTGCACATGCCCCAGGGATGGCCTGGTCTCCCAGCGCTGACACTCTCCGCTCTCTCCCTTGAGACACAGACTAATGCCAGGTGCAGGGAGACTTGTCTGTCTGCCCAGAGAAATTACAGGGCGAGTATTGAAGCACTGTCATCCTCTGAATGATTTTTGCCTCCTTCCTTTGTAAGCACAGTACACACAAACCGGCAGGACTATTTTTCTAATTATTAGATTTTACTGGAAATCAATAAGCAAATAAGATGATTTTTTGGTCCTAATACCTTCATAGCTCTTCTTGTAGGGCCCAAGTAGCACAAAACCCGCTCTGGGACTCTTACATCTTGTGATGGATCACCCATGTCTGATTCTGCTCAGGGGGCAGGCAGGTGGGTGAGTGGGAGTGGATTAAGAGTGTGAGATGGGGTTGGTGTGAAGATTAAGCCCAAGGGAATTATCCACCATGTGAGTTTGGGATACTGGATTCCCTGGAGTCCTGCTACCTCCTCAGAAGGACTCACGTGCATCTCTCGCTCTGAAAGCTGCCTGAATTGCCTCTTAATTTGAGCCCTGACAACACAAGAGCTAAATGAAGAGCCGTTCTCTATCTGAAGGAGTGCTGTAAGAGAGAGTTAGGCCCTTCGCAGCATGCAGAGTTGGGCAGCTCATTAGTGGGGCCAGCATGCTCTGCAGCCACAGCGAACAAGCCGGTGCATCCACAGCCTTGCAATGCCTGTGCACCCTGCCACCTCTTGGCACCCAGCGCTGCTGAGCTGGGGAGAGGAGATGAAGGACAATTCCCACTCCTCCAGCAGGATTGTTTTTCTAAGTATTAGCTCTCCTGGAGATCAATAAGTACGTAGGATAATTCTTCATCTTACGGTAAAGAATCGCTGTTCTCCAAAAAGTCACAATTTATCTTTGGGAAAAGAGAATAATAAAAATCTCCCTAAGTTAGTGCTGCAGGGGGGTCTGTTGGGAAAGTGTGGCTCCTCTCTGCTGAAGCAGTAGAAGAACCAGTGGAAAAGAAGTAATTAGGGAGGGAGGCAAGTCACGAGTGGTGCTTAGCACAGCGAAACCCAGGCAAAGGCACTCGCCTCGCTGCTGCGGTCCCCCGGGGCTTGCTCCTGCTCACCCTGGCTACCTGGGGAATGCCATGTCCTTGGATTAGGAACGTAGTTTGCAAAGAGGCCTTGGAGGGGGGAGTAAAGAAAGGAGGGGGTGGGAAAGGGGGAAGAAAAGGCTGGGCTGATTTAAACAAACCTGGAGTGAATAAATTAGTGGGGGAGAGGAAAGAAGCAGATGGAATTACACAGGAGCATTACATAAAAGCTGCTGATGTCCGGCTCCTGCAGCTAATTCACACTGGGCTGAGCCTGGGCACTGGGGAAGAGTAACTGGTGGGCAGCAGTGAAAGCCAAAGATAAGCGCTGGTGCACTGAGCTGGGGGCGGGGTGTAGCTGGGGTCCCTTAGGCTGGGTTTAACCAACAGTCTCCTTCAGGAGCTGCAAGAACACGTCAGTGAAACTCCCCACCTTTAGAGGCAGTTTGGGGGGCTGGGGAAGTAGGGCAGGAGCACAGGCAGAGCAGAGGGAGGGATGCTCACACATCTCTGCTCACCTCCCAGCTGTTTGCCCTAAACCTGGAACAGGGACTGCCTGAGGGTGACCTGAGGATCTGGCTGGCAGGGCCACAGGGACCCAGGGTTGGATGGGACCTCCTGGGTCACAAAGCACTGGAGGGCTTGGCCCTTGTGTCCTGCAGCCCTGGCATCTCTCAGGCATCAGCTGTGCAAGTGGCTCAGATGCTCCTGGTGGAAAGCAGTCCGGCGAGCCACGGCTGTCCCTGACGGGACACAGGGAACCAGGACACGGGAGCAGGGACGTGACCCTCAGCTGCATCTCCTGTAACGCGGGGCCATTACTGGTCACAGCTCAGAGCCAAGTGCAGTAATAAAACCCATGCTGGGCAAAGTACCAGTGAGCCCTCCTCAGCCTCTGAGCACTAACACCCGTGACAGCATTGCTACTTGTTATCTCGGGGCTTTAGGAAAGAGGCCCAAGGGCAGAGCAGCGTCCTCCTGGCAGCAAAAGCATCCCCTTGGATCTCAGGTACACAGGGGTCCCCAACTCCGACAGCCCCTCAGGGTTTGCCATCACGCTGCTGGGCTTCCCCCCGGCAACTGTCTGTTCTTCTAAAGGCACTCGATCTGCACACATAGACAGCTCCTACGGATGTCAAACCTATTCCACTAATCCTATTAGTCTCTGTCCAACCTGCCTAAAGTGTCCTGTTTAATCCCGATCTCCAGTCCTTCAAGAGCTCTAACCTTTAGATGCCTTCTGCTCCACATAGCACATCCATGCGTAAAACCCGCCCGCTCCTACGAGCTGGAGATAGAAACAGACACAACATCGTTCTGTCGGCCGAGAAGCTTTCTGCAGGGGTGGCTGCATTTGGGGCAAACCCAAAGCTTATGAGGAAGAGTCCCACAGACTCAGCCAGCCTTTGGGCTGGTGCTTCAGCCCAGCTCTGAATTCAAGACAGCGCTCCTGTGATCTAACACGTCGAAGCAATCTTCTCCTGCAGTCTTTATATTTGATAATCTGAGATCTGTGGGAGTCTCTACTTCATAATCCATATATCTTGTGACCCTCTGGAAGCCTGACAACTATTTCATGCTCAGATGGCTCCTTGCTCATCTTTGTCCGTGCAAGAAGAGCGTGTCCTGACTGGCACAGGAGTAGCTTGTATTTCTGTCACGCTGAGACAGTGATTAAATGCCTTCAGCCAAGCACGAGGCAACTTTAACTGGGTTTATTCTTTGGGGGCTGGGAATGAGGATAGAGAAGGCCACAGAAGACCCCGGCTGGGTGGACACTGGCAAATGGTGCTTAGAGGTAGGATTGGCACCTCCAGCAAATCCCACCAGTGACTGTTTGGCTGAGCTTGTCTGAAAACTGGGACTGGTCCCTGCTCCGGTGGGCAGCCCCAGGTGTCCCCAGGGTGCCCTGGGCCAGTGGTGTGCCTCCTGAGTGGCCACGCCAGAACACGGGGTCCCCGAGCCTCTCCCACCCCTCCTCAACCCATGATGGCCCTAGAGGGAAAACAGGATGGGGAAACCGAGGCAGCGCCGGACCCAGTTGCCCCACCTGACCCGCTCTGGGCGCGGTGGTGCGATGCAGAGCTCCCCACAGCTCAACCCCTGCTCCTGGCACTATAACTTGGCAGAACCTCCACAGCAGTTCTCCCGGTGCAGGGCCTTGGAGCCGTGCCCAGGCAGGATGGTTTAGGAGCAAAGCCGGGTTTTGCTCTGCGAGCACAAAGCTCCCAGCCACAAATAAAAACCACTAATAGAAAAACGGTACAAAGGGAGCGGGGCTCCCGGGGCCAGGCTGGGAGTGAGAGCAGTAAATCGGAGGATAAGATGGTTGCCGTAGCTGCTGGCCAGCTCGTATTTCACTGCTCCAAGTTGTGGTGAAAGAGGGAAGATTTGCTTCCTGGTTTAACGCTATCGTGGCTAAACCCTGCGTGTGCAGAGCCAGCGTCTCTTTGGTCCTCACAGGCTTTCCAGACAGCTGAAGCCGGCTGAGGCCCTTCCCTGCCCTCCTCGCTCACGACACTCCCTCAAGCTCGGGAGCCAGGTGCACCGCCACCGAGAGGTCTGCTTAGGCCCCCAATGCTCATCAAATGCAACATAAATGAAGCATCTAAAGCTCAATTACAGCTCCGGGTTGCTTTTTACTTGTCATTCCCTGTGGTTAACCTGGGTATTTCTCCCTCAGGGACTGTTGCCATCCCAAGGTGCCTGTACCAGATGCACAGCCCCCGGGGAGAGATGGGTGTTTTGTCATGACTCCAGCCATGGGGTGCAGGGAAACCTCAGCACATCGCACACGAACAGCCAGGAACACCTCTATTGCACAGAGCCCTTTGCAAACGTGAGCCGTGCCCTCAGCGGCGCAGGGCCAGGAGATTAAAAAATCAATCGTATTTCAGTATTTTCACAATTTTCAAGCCAGTTCCTTGAACACCAGGGACAGGCTTAGGGTTTCTGAGCCCCGTCCCTCTTCACGCTACTCTTCATAAACATTGATAAGCCTCCCAGAGCTCCCCAGATGGGATGTATTATCCGTTTTGTAGCTACTGCAGATTAAGACCCAGTGATAAGTGCTTTTCCAAGGGCTCTAACAAGGATGGTTGGCACAGCTGCTGTAAGAGGTCAGGATTTCCTACGCGCCTCCCAACTCCCACCTTCCTGCAGCGCTGCAGGGCTCTACGAAGCCAGAGCTGGTGTCCCCACCAGCGTAGCTGGGGCCATTAAACAACGGGACGTGCCCCAGGACAATCACAGCAACACCTCGGCAGGGAATATTCGCTTTCCCAGCAGCAGCATACAGAGGCAACAGCCCTAGCTTGGACTCCTCATGGGAGCAGTCCCAAATTCTGTTGCCACAACCCCAAGCCCTGCAGCCACCTGCCCTTTGAGGGCCCTCTGAGGGCTCCTACGTTCTTGGATGTCTACAAGCAGCTGGAATATGTTCTTGTAGAGATACCTGACATTATCCCAGCACAGGAGATGGAGATGAGACCCCAGAGAACTTACCATTCCTCCTTTCTCTATTCACCTCCTCCACCCAAACCTTCCCAATCCCCTTCCCCAGCACCCAAAGCTTGTCCAAGGACTTTGGTCCTGACTATTCGCTTTGGAGGAACAGTTTCCCTGCAAAAATGAAGCATCACGTTGGCTTCATACACATGTCTGGTAGAACTATGAAATATTACAAAAGATTTAGATTTATCAGTCTGGACAGATCGGCCTCTTTTGCTGTGCCTATAAAAGCTCTGAATGATGCCATCCATCAATGGGTGGACAGCATCAGCTCCAACTGAGGACCAGGCAATTCTGCATCACTGGGGCCAAGTGCCAATTCCTTAAGTAATCCCAGGTTTCATTAAGGAGGCAGCCAGAGTAGGGCATCACTTTGAATTTTTTAATTTTTTTTTTTTAAGTCAGCTGCAGGACACTTACAAATTACAGTGGAATTGATGGTGGGTGACTCATTAAAATTAATTATGGCCATAATTAGGAATATTCGGGAAGAAAACCACAGGAAAAATGGTCCATGGAAGGATATTTTCTATAGTCATATTTTAAAATGAAGCAAAAATTTGCAGCTGCTTTATTAATTTAAATAATAAGATACGGCTTTTTCTTGCATAGCTTCGTAGGGTTGCTAATGGAGGGGGGCTGCTAGATGAGGCATTTCAGAGGAAATCAAATAGCCTCATAAATAAATGAGTTTTCTTTTTTCAGGGCATAACTGTATTCATTCCTGCAGTATTCAGATAGCATCCCATTACAGGGGAAAAGAGTCAGGAGGAGCCTCCAGGCTGCTCCTGCATCCTGAGGACAAACTTCTCCCAGCTGCTGGCTCCTGAACCTGCCTGGGGCAGCTCCCCGCAAACCTGTGCCTAGCTTTAGTCCCATGGTCTGTGTCCATGGGCAGCGAGCAGGGCAGGGAGGTGAGGCTCTGCCCAGGGGTACGTGGCTGCTCCTCACCCTTCTGCAGCATCTCCACATGCCGTTACCCTGAGCAGGGATCTCCAGCAGTGCCACCTGCCGTCTCCAGTAGCAACTGGTGGGAAGTGGACAGAAGGGCTAGGTGGAAAGCAGACCGTGGGAATCAGCATCCCCACCTGTGGATTACTGGGGATTAGGAAAAACACCTCACTGCTGCACCCCGCTCACCCCAGGGATGGGGTGGCCACCCCGGGTGGCAAATGTCATGGGGGTTGAGTAGGAAGGGGCACAATGTGTCCTCCAGCGCTCACCAGCTGACCCAGCCCTGGCTGCACTGCTGCGGGCCAGCTGAGCCACAGCAGCCCGCTCCCCTTTGCAAACCTTCTTTGCTGGCCACAGCCCCTGCCAGCCAACTCCCTGGTGTCACCGTGCACCCCACCGTGTGTCCCGCTGCTCCGTGGGCTCGCAGGTGGCTGCGCAGCCCAGCCTTTGGTTTAACGGCTCTGCTGATCAGGAGCGGGAGCACTGCTGCAGCCAGGTCTGGGGAACGCTGTGGCTGCCAGCAGCTTCAGCGCAGGTTACTCTGCTCTAACTGGAACGCTCTGGGATGAGGAGGATGCAGGCAGTCCATTTCAATGGAAACACCGTCCTTCATGTCCAGCCACCAGCTGGTACCACACGGCGGGATCGGCGCTCACGGCACAGAGGGAGCGAAGTGGGTGCCAACAGAGCCAGACAACGATTGCAGGGTCCACCTCAACCTTCCCAGAGCAGCAGGAAACCCCGCAGCTGCTGACGGCAGCCCAAGCAGGGCAGGGCTCTGGATTCACCATCTGCACCAAGCTATGGGTGTTATCTCACTACTCGAACTGGTTGTCGGGTCCTTCGGACCAGTGAGGTACCACAAACACCCACTCTGTGAGCACCTACACAGCAAAGCCATCACGAGCCAAGCAGCATCCCTCATACTATCTGCTGATCATCTTGCCCTGCTAAAGTTGGATCATGGAGACACCAGCAGGAAAATGAGACCTCTGAAGTGACCGAAAGCACCAGCACTACAATAAATACACAAGGCAGCTCAGACTCCTAAAGGACCTTCCTTTAACCAGCTTCCATCTCGGTCCCAGCACACAAAGCCCATACAACCCTTTTCCAAGGGTTCAGCAGGTTTTGGACCCCAACATGTCCAAGGACCTTTGCTGCTTGCAAAGAGATTTACACACGTAACAGAGATAACTGCAGCACTATCATTGTTTCAGTTTAAGGGACTTACCTCATTGACAAGTCCAAGACACGCTCCTGGGCATCCCTTCAAGGCTGCTCCAAACTTCCTCCAGTGGGACACCAATCTCTGGGGAAAAAACCAACACTAAATCAGCACAGCAACTCAGAGTGGAGAAAGAAAGGCAAAAACACCCCAGCCTTCATACCCTTTCCAGACAGTGGTCCAAGATCTGTGAATCATAGAATCACAGACTGGTCTGGGTTGGAAGGGACCCCAAGGATCACAGAGCTCCAACCCCCCTGCCACAGGCAGGACCACCAACCTCCAGGCCTGGATCTACAAAAGGTTGCCCAGGGCCCCATCCAACCTGGCCTTGAACCCCCCCAGGGATGGGGCACCCACCCCCTCTCTGGGCAGCCTGTTCCAGCCCCTCACCACTCTCTCTGTAAAGAACATCCCCCTAATAATCTCATCTAACTCTTCCCTCCCCCAGCTTCACTCCATTCCTCCTTGTCCTGCCAGTCTCTGCCCTTTAACAAGCTGATTCCCCTTCTGTTTCTCTGCTCCCTTCAGGGACTGGCAGGCTGCAATGAGGCCCCCCACAGCCTTCTCTGCTCTAGGCTGAACAAGCTCAGCTCCCTCAGCCTCTCTTCATAGGGGAGGTGCTCCAGCCCTCTGATCATCTTCATAGACTCCTCTAAACCCTCTCCACCAGTTCCACATCTTCCTTGTATTGGGGCCCCCAGCTCTGGACACAGGACTCCAGCTGGGGCCTCCCCAGGGCTGAGCAGAGAGCTACAATCCCCTCCCTGTCCGTGCTGCCACCCCTCTTCTAATGGAGCCCAGGATCCCATCGCCCTTCCGAGCTGCAAGAGCCACTGCTGGCTCAGGGGGAGTTTCTCACCCACCAGAACCCCCAGGTCCTTCTCAGCAGGGTTGCTCGCCAGGAGCTCTTCTCCCAGCCTGTGTATATGTCTGGGATTCCTCTGGCCCAAGTGCAGAACCTGACACTTTGCTGTATGGAACCTCATCAGGTTCACCTGGGATCACCTTTCAAGCCTGTCAAGATCCCTCTGGATGGCTTCCTCCCCTCCAGCCCCTCTGGACAGTGTGCAGGGCAGAGGCTTCTGCCTCCTCCTGACTGCAAACCGATGTAAAATTTATACCAAGGCATTGCTCCCCAAAATTTCCTTGGGGATGTGTGGCTTTTTGGCAGCAAGCTGGGTGCGGTGGTGCAGTGACAGGAGCTGCAAGCCCTTCACTCAGGGATGCTGCTGCCCAGGGGTGCGTCATGGGTCTGTTAGCCCATGGATAAATGTCCTGGGGAGGCTGTCTTGGGTATGGCCCAAGTAAAGCTCAGCCTGTGCTTCTGTGCGTCATGGCTGTTATTTCCGGATCCAACTCCCTCCACACCACTGTGCTGAGTTTGGACAGGTCTCTGCCCCTCCACCCCACTGCAGGGATGTGCCCACTGCTGCCCTGAGTGCCCAAGAAGAATTACAAACACAAAGATGGCAAACTCTCAAGGGGATCCCCGTCAAAAGGTTAAGGAATTTTAGCTTTACTTGGATTTTTCACTGGTGGATTTTCAACAGAAGGAGCCTGCTTTTCTATTCTGCACATTCCTCCAGTCAACAGCCCAATTTCCTTCTGACAAAGAAATTCATTAGGAAACTTCCAAGCCAATCCCAACCATGGCAGCTAGATGAAATTGCTCAAATCCTCTCCAGAAAACCTTCTTACAATACATCCATCTCCAGGTCCCTTCGCATCCCCCAGTAACTGATTCGAACTTGTAATGACCTACGAGCCGCCTGCCTGCTTAGTCCTGCTCCGGCGCTCCCCATACCTGTCATGACACAAATATATTCTCACAAATTTATTTCCAAGCAGGGTTTCTGTACTGAGGCTGCTCCCCTCAGGCCCCCTCTTTCATGCAATAATTGTAGGAGGACTAGAAAAGCTGCAAAAACCTTTCCCTGTTGATCGCTCTTCCCATGCAAAGTGGGCAGGGGTAGGAAAGGAGGGATTTGAGCTGAGAGCTTCAGATGCTATGAGGTGTTGGGTGATGTGCCGAGTCCATCAGGGCATGGTAAAGCAGTGGGAGATCCAGCATGGCCATGAGGATGAGGAGATGTAGAGTTTGAAGCCACGGTCAAACCATCATCCCCAAAGGACTGCGTGGTGGCTCATTAGGCACAGAAGAAAGGGCTAATTTTAGATTTGGTGGCAATTAAAAAGCATTGTATTATCCCTCCTGTGCTAAAGCAGGCTGTCAAAATCTTTGGGTAAAACAGCAGTTAAATGAGGGGCTGACAGAGAGTTACAATAAGGAAAGACAATGGCATCATTATATTGGGATTTATCTTCCCAAGACAGGATTGTCCTCATTATTCAGGAGCAGTGTACCCAAAAGCCACTAATAAGGCTCCCTCCCAGGATGGAGAGAAATCCCAAACCTTTCAAAGACTTTTGAATGTAAATGCTCTGCAGCATTCAAAGCACCCTCTGATTTTGGCACACGCATCACTGGTGCCGGTGTAACGGGACTTCGCTGTCTGATGTCTGGCTGGGCCAGGAGCCTACATCCGATGGGCGTTAGGGTCAGTTTGGTCCCACCCAAATTGCCATGGCTGTGGTAGTCATGGTGAGGATCAAATGCCCGTGGGGAACTGGGGGGCATTAAAAGGAGTGTGGCCAGCAGGTCAAATGAGGTGATCCTCCCCCTCTGCTCTGCTCTGCCCTGGTCAGGCCCCACCTGGAGTATTGTGTCCAGTTCTGGGCTCCCCAATACAAAAAAGCCAGGCATCTCCTGGAGACACTCCAAAGGAGGCTACAGAGATGATTAAGGGCCTGGAGCATCTCCCCTGTGAGGAAAGGCTGAGTGACCTGGGGCTGCTCAGCCTGGAGAAAAGAAGACTGAGAGGGGATCTGATCAATGGTTATCAATATCTGAAGTGTGGGACACAGGGGAAATGTCCAGCCTCTGCTCAGTGTCTGTGGGGACAGGACAAGGGGTGATGGCCTCAAGTTGGAGCACAGGAAGTTCCGCACCAATATGTGGAAGAACTTTTTCACAGTGAGAGTGACAGAGCCCTGGGACAGGCTGCCCAGGGGGTGTGGAGTCTCCATCTCTGGAGATATTCCAGACCCGTTTGGACACTGACCTGTGTGACCTGTCCCAGGGACCCTGCTTTGGCAGGGGGGTTGATGAGCTCTGGAGGTCCCTTCCAACCCCTACGATTCTGGGATTCTCTGAAGCAGATCATCTCTGTGTGATGTGGGGACTCTTGATTGGGGCAGACCAAGCATGTGGCAAAACATCTTCTGAAGTGCAACGATGAATAAAATAGGAGGAATCCAAGCAGGGGGGAGAGAAGTTTGCAGGATGATGCAAAACTGGCCAGTGTACCCTCATCCTCCCCAGCAAGCTGAGTGGGGTGGGAGGCCAGGGATGGCTCTTCTCTTCAATGCTTTGTAGCATAATTAAATCGCATCGACCAAAAAAACCTCCTTCTCATTCATCACGCTGAAAAATCTATGCTTGAAAAATAAGTAGGACACTTCTTTATTTAATGCTATAAAATAAGGGGGTGAGGATGATATTCTATCCAGAGGTGGGAGGTGCCGTGTTGTTTCAGCCACTGTGTTTGCTGCTTTAGCCCGCTCAAAGGAAAAATAAGAAGGAAAATCTTGATAAAAGCTTGGGGTGTTGCTGTAGATTTGGAAAGGAGAATCAGCCTGGCTGTCACCAGCAACGTGGAAAACATGAGGTTTTCTTTCTGCATTTAAAAAAGGGAGAAGGGGGGTGCAAATGGCTCCTGCCTTGCTAGCATTCCCCACCCTGACACCATCCCACTTTCCTACGTGCTCAAACAACTGTGACTCAGAATCTCCTCCAAGCAGCAAGGATGCAGTGCCCACTTTCCGACCTGCTGCTGGGAACCCTGTTCCTGCTGTGGCACCAAAGGTGCCGAATCCCAGTGCTGAGGTGCAGCCTGTTTCACTCACGCTAGGGCTACTGCCCATCAGAGCTGCTGTTACAGAGGAGCTGGAGGAGGAGGGGAGGCGGTACGTTCCTTCTTTCAAGTCAGAGAAACCACGGAAGGCTTGAATGCGAGGAGCAGAGACCTTGCAGATGGGCACATCCTGCCCTGTCACCAGGAAGGCAACCTTGGAGCACACGCAGCGTGGGAAATGCCAGCTAACCTCTCTCACCTGAGCTTAGGGTAATGTTTAATAAGGAAAAACACATTTACTCAGGGCTTCAGCAAGGCAGCAGAGATGTTTCCTCTGCTGGAGCCTTTGTGGAGAGCAGCACTGCCCGAACAGCCCAGTGCCAATGAAGTGAGTTTCTTTTGCAGGAGCAGCTGGACTTTCAGGACATTTTTCTGGGCTTGAAGAGCCCAGAGTGCAGCAGATTTGATGATAACCCCCCTTGATCACCCCCTCTTTTTCCTCTTCCCATGGCAAGCTGTGGGTATCACTGGGTGCCAGGTCCCCACGGCAGCTCACGGAGCTCTCCCTCACAGCTCCTCTTGGGCTGAGCATCATCCAGCACCATGTTCCCCTGGTCACATCCCCCTCCCACTCCCCTGCCATGGTTAATCTACCCAACTCTGCCTTGGGATTTTCCTGAGCACACAGCATCCATCCCCTGCATCCTTCTGCCCAGTCTCCTGAGCCACGCAACAAGGTGCTCTCTCTCTTCCAGACTGTTTATCTTAAAACCATTTAATCTTTGACGGTTTCTATTTCACTGTCCAGGAATTAAAACCTTTTAAATAAATATTTAATGACTCCTATTGGGTGCTGGGATGCTAATGGGGCTGGTAGGCATGCAGAGCCACGTAGCCGTAGATAAAACCTTCAGCAAAATGAGGTCTCTTGTTTTATTGTTCGCGATATTATAACGATTGACTCTGCTATTAATGCTTCCTAGAGAATTTCTCTGGGATAAAATCTCTGACTAGCAGAATTTAATCAGTTAGTGATGAAAAATAAATTTCAGGTGGCGGCAGCTTTTCTATAAGTGTAACTTTCTTTCAGAAAACACAGTCTCTGCTCTGCTAATATCCTGTGGATGTGACCTGCCCGAACCCGCACTACACGCGGCGAGCGCTACAGCAAACATCTCCTCATCCCAGCCCGGGGGCTGTGAGTCCTCCAGGCTGGCACCGCATTTCCTACCGGCCCCAGCAGCGTGGTCCAGCCCAGGGACAGCAGAGCAAATTAACAAGGAACTAATTAACAGCAGTCTGGCACTATGAGGGCTTTGGGTATAGCACGCTTGGACAAGAGAAACGCCTTATTTAAGGGTAGGGCTGAGGTTGTTGGGGTGGGTTTGCTCCATCCTCGGATTTGGGGAGGGAGAGCACAGCCCCTCTCTCCCCCCACCCCCAGAGAGAGGTTTTGTGCTTGGTGCAGTTCAAAAAGCACAACCCCAGGGAATGATATGGGGAAAGGAAGGAGGAGAGAGCTTAAAGCACGCTGAGGAGCAGATTGAGGCTGGCGGAGCAGGCAGCCCCGGCTGTGCCAGATGCTCCCATGGGCTGGGAAGCATTTTAGCTGCTGGCCTCCAAACACAGCAGCTTTGAGCTAACGGCCCTGGCAGCCTCCCGCAAGGAGGAGAGGCTCCATCTGCACCCAGGCCAGACCCAGGACCCTCATGGCAGCAGATGAGCTGTGTGAGGGTGGGGGGCTCTGCCCGGGGGACGCTGTCCCAGCTGGGGGCTCAGCAGCTCCCCTCCTGCCTTTCTCCACTCCACCCCTGGCTTGGCCAAGTGAAGTTCAGCTATTACACAGTGTCAGGAGATGAATTACATGAAATTATAATTGCATTACCCTTGCCTGCTCTGGGCAAAATGCAAAAGGTCATCTTCCCTCCCCTTGCTGCCTGATCTTTAATATGTTAGGCCACTTATAGACACTGCCGTGACATTTACAATAGGTCCAGGGAGAGAAGCTGCATAGGCGCTTGCACGGTTTTCCCCTTCCAAGGGACTCGATTTGGCTGAGGACAGCCCGAGCTGCACCGAGCCCACTGCTCTCAGAGCTGGGGCTTGCTGGAGGGCTGTGCTCAGCACCTCACTGGCACGGTGAAGCCAGAGAGGCAAGTCCAGGGGGGGCGCAGGGTTTTCTGGGGCCATCACCCCAGCACATGGCAGCTGCCATGACTTTAGGTGGGTGCAAAGCCAGTCCACAGCACAGGAGAGCCCAGAACCCTGCAGAACACACACCCCAGCAACCTCAGCCAGGGCTTTCACCACTCCTTCACCCTCCCAAGATACATCCCTGAGGATAACTGTGATTGAAAGACCTTGGGTAGCATCCAAAGACACGTACAAGATGGCTCTAAGGTTGCTGTCCCTTGATAGGAGATGCAGCACGGACCTCCTGAGCAGGTCTTCCAGCCAGCGCTGTGCACATGCGGCTGCGTAGCCTCAAGCCAGCGCCAGAGGTTCCCTCTCACATCCCTGAGACCTGAACACAGAGCGACACAGACCAGAACAAGACACCCACACTGTTGGTTCGGGGGTAAAGCCCACCCCACGGGGCACTGCACCCGTGCTGCAGCCAGCACAGGGCTGGGGTCTGTCAGGGGGGTGGGATGCACCTCCCCTCTGCGAAACCCACTCCCACGCTCGTAAGGTGAGAAGCCAATTTCCTGCTTTTCACAGCAATTTTCTTCAACTCCAATGGCTACAAGCTGCTCTGCTGATTGTAGATAAATACAATGGGAGCTTGGCCCAAAATAGAATGCAGAGAAACCTCCCTAGCTCAATAAACTATAATAAGCACTTGCAGCCAGGGAAACTGTAATTTGCAGGGCCAGCTCTCCCTGCTGGATGCAGGCTCGGCCAGGCTCCGGATGGCTTTGCTTCATCGAGGTCCGTTGAGGAGGGGAAGGGGGGAGAAAGACGGGGGTGCTGTCCCAAGCTGTCCTGCTCCTCACCCCCACTGATACTGCAGGCTGGAGGCTAGTCCCTGCCCGGGGCTGTGCTGGGAAGCAGGGCTGAGCCCAGCCGAGTCCCCGGGGGTCTCCTCTGCCACGTGTCTCTGCCCCAAGCAGAGGACACGCTGATTTACAGTGCCTCACGCTCACTCCAAGCGCAGCCCTGGCAGAGGGCTCAGTCATGGCTGGTTTTTAGGCATCATAAAAATTAAACAAATGAAGGTGAAACGACTGTCTGCATCCACATCCCTGCTCCTTCCCCCCATCCTGCTGCGCCCTCTAAGACAAGGGCTCCTTTTCCACCTCCTCCCCACACCAGGAACCCCCACACTGCCTGCCCCTCAGTAAGCATGGTCCCCCTCTCCTGCCCTGGGGGGGCAGTGGTGTGTAGAGCAGCAAGGACAGGATGCTGCCAGCACAGCTTGTTTACCCCATCAGCAATGCCGCACCAAGAGGTTTAGTGACACAGCTCCCAGCACGGTGAGCATCACCCACAGCGGCTGTCACCCTGGGAAGGGCTCCGGCTCCCAGGAACCAGGTCCTCTCTCCCTCAGGTGTCTAAAGCAGCTCTCAGAGGTGTGCAGCCTTCCAGTCACAGAGGGTCCTGTGGGAGGTCAGGACTACAGGCAGGGATTTTCCAACGCGGCTGTCGGATCTGTGCAACACACCGCTTTAAAAATTAATGAGTCTATGGCAGTGATTAGCCACGGGAATAAGTCTCCGAGAGATGGTGGGATTCATCAGTTATTTTCCATCAAGTCCCAGCATCCTCACTAGCTGGGACCTACTTCAGCCACACACATGTGAGCCACTGGCCCTTCCTGGATGGAATCTATGAATGTCTGAAAAAACAGCAGTGACCAAACCGCTGCTGAGGCCCTGGAAGAGTCCAACACCTGCTCGGTCCCTGCCCTGCCTACCTTGCAAACAGCCACTTCCCCTTCAAAACGGATGGTGCTCTTTTACAGGACCTCTTAAAAAGCCTGGAAATCATCAAGGCTCCCTGCCAGCCCTGTCCCAGTGCCCCTTTGCTAACAGCCCCGCAGCTCCTGCATGCGTGAGCTGTCACACAGCAGGGGCCAGCTGCCTCCCCTCAGCCCCTGGCTGCAGCGTGCTGAAGGTATGACGCTGGAGCAGGGTTCATGGGGCTCAGCACAAGCTGCCAGGGCACAGAGGAGCTTTTCTTGTGGGGGGACATACTCGGGCAGAAACCTGAGCCAGGCAGGAGAGCGACCCTTCCAAGGGGCAGCCTTCCCCTGCCCCTCGCCAGGGATGCAGGGGGATGATGGGGATAGCCATCCTGGGAGCTAAAACAAAATCCCTTGGTAGGGAGACACATTTCCAGCTTGAGCATCATTGGTCGTGATTTCTCACCTAAGGGGTGATGCGGGTGTCATGGAAGAAGGTGTCCCCTGCTGAGGACGTGCCCTGCCTGTGCAGATGTTTGCTCTGCGGCTGCCCAAAGAACCAGAAAGCAAAGGCAGGTCACTCCCATGGACAGCTAGTCCCCACCAAGGTCCCAACTGAGAGAGCCCTTGTTTTGTGGCTCAGAGCTGCTTCCCAGCTCCAGGGCACTGTGGGCTTGGAGTGGGCATTGCCACTCACCCAGCAGTAACAGGCGAGTCCCAGGGAGCATGGGTGACCATGCAGGTGAGAGCTGGCACCTCACGGCACACAGCACCTTGGCAGTGACCTCAAGGGAAGGTTTGGACAGTGCTGCCAGACCCATGGGGTGTCTCACAGGGCTGCCACCAGCAGAGTATCCCCATCACAGGGTCTAGAGTGGCCAATGAGCCAGCAAGTGACTCTCCTCTCTCAGGCAGCCTCAGGGGTGAACCACAGAGCTGAATCTCCACCATAATCCCCCGTGCACAGCTTCACGAGAGCATCTTGCCCCCATGATGCTCCATGCAAGGCTTCACAAGAGCATCTCTCTGGCCTCTGCCTCCTTTCGATGTTCATCACACTCAGGGGAAATAACATTCTTTCATCTTCTGTGGCTCGCTGCGGTCCTGCTACACTACCAAGAGGTGTGGCATCCCTACTGGCTTGGGACTGGTGAGCCCATCGTGCCCTCTGGCCACATCCATCACTGGCAGCTCTGCGCTAACCCAGCATTGTATCTTTACCTGTTTGACTCTAGCAAGTTCCTTTGAGCTTGTGGTTTGCTATTGTTGCTCTCCTTTAATAACCTGTAATAGGTTTTCCTCCTCGAAGATAAGACCTTAGTAGCAGCGGTTTGCCATCGTATCAACAGTATCAGGCATTCTCCTCTGCTGTAGGTACGCTGAGATAAAGATTTCCAAGTCCTTTGAGCTATGATGTAGACCTTTCCACAACAGTAAACGGTGATATTTCCATTCAGTAATGTATTTATATCTTCCCAGTGAGGTCAATAACGGAGTATCCCTTGAGCTGGGAAAAATGATGAGTGATGTCTAGTAATTACAGAGACCATAAGGCAACAGTGAATCTAATTTTGACATTAAAAATCACGATGAGCACCTCCATTGCCTCTTTTATTTGCCAGCTTGGAGGGTGAGGTCCACCGCCGCGCGAGGAAGGGATGTCTGCACACAGGGCACGTCTCAGGGCTGGTGGAATCTAAAGCAATTAACTGCTTTTGCCTCTCTCAGTTTCCTGGCATCGCGCCTGACCTTGCATACGATTCATCTTCCTCATTTGGGTTGGATGTTTGCAAGTCATCTTGCTTTGAGCAAAGGAGGCTGCGGTGGGGATTGAGACGTCTGATATCACCATCCTTCCCCTCCTCCCTACCTCCAAGCCAGCTGGAGCACTCTCAGAGAGCGTGGTTTACGGCTGCCCAACGCACACACGCGCTGTGAGTGTGCTCCGAAGATGAATTGCACGGAACAACTCCCCAATGAGGTGCACTTTGCATTTCAAACGCCGTCACTCCAAATGCCCAGCTGGCTTTGCCAGAGGAGTCGATGGAGAAAGATTTTTCATTCCCCGTTTCATAAAAAAACCTTGTTTGTATTTCAGTTTTAGCAATCCAACGCCCTTCCACGGCGGTGACACCTCACCACCCTGTTCAGAACCCTGGGACAGGCTGCTCAGGGGGATGTGGAGTCTCTCTCTCTCTGGAGATATTCCAGACCTGTCTGGACGCCGACCTGTGCGACCTGTCCTGGGGAACCTGTTTTGGCAGGGGGCTTGGACTCGATGGGCTCCTGAGATCCCTTCCAACCCCTACGATTGTGAGAGACCTTACCACCACCCCGGTGAGACTTCACTGCCCCATCTTTCCACACACAGCGTGGAGGAAGCCAGCAAGAGCTCCAGCAGGTCTGCAGACATCAAGGCTTGAAAGCCAGGCTACTCAATTTCTGCCTGGTTCTTGGAGAACTGGACTGATTCATCAAGGCTTTGGTAAAGGCTTTATTTCTACAGTCGGCACAGATTTTTTAGCTTTTTGTGGTATTTTTCATACTTCTAGGGAAAAGTCATGGGAGATGCGACAGTGCTTTTGGAATGATGCAAAACAGAGCTGGAACGGGTCTCAAGCATCATCCCTGCCTCCAGCTAGGGTTAGCTCTGTGTTATTCCCCAGAGATGTTTCTCCAAACTCTTCTTAAACACTTCTAATGATAGAAACTCCATCACCTCCCCAGGCATAACATCCCAGCACTTAATTGTCCTTACTGCTACAAGATCGGAAATCCTCTCCGCGATCGCAGCGCTAATTCCCACCTTGAACCTCTGCAGATTGAACAGGGAATATTCCATCATTTAGATCGTTATGGAAAATACTGACTCCTATTAGATCAAGGATGGATTCCTGCAGAAAGTCACTCAATCCATCCTTTCATTTGACAGTAAATCATTAACTTCTCTTGTCTAGTTTCCAACCATGTGTTGCACCTCTCCCAGAGTAGTTTCATGGAGACCTGCTTACCAACCTTGTCCAAAGGAGCATCATGTGAAACATGGCAAAACCCCAGCAAAGCTAAGGCATCTGACATCTCTGGCTTCTTCTCAATCAAAAATATCTGGCCTCATCCCACAGGGAAATCAGGTTGGCTTGACACGTGTATGTTGTTTCTTTTGGGAGGGCTGTTTCCTTATTTGGTTTTGACACTTAGCAATGCTATTTTTCTGGGAACCGAATTCAAAGGAGATGACAATGCTAATAACGCCCCACGCCTCCCTCCTCTTACCCCGCTGCAAATACAGGTCTCACCTTCGCCTCTGCCAATTTCCAAGAGCACTGTAACAGCCCTGAGATGGTATCTGCCCGTTCCTCGACTGAAGATAAAGTTCTGGCTTTGCTCAGTTTGAAAATGCTTTCCTTACCAGCAGCTGATCCTTGTTATCCATTATAGACCCTGCTGACTGCACAGCGTGCTGCACCCTGGGCCGTCTGGTTTCACCCCTGCCTGCTCATGCCACCCGACTCCCCATTGGGAAGGTGACCTGGTTTTTATCCCTCACAGTCTTTCCTCCTCTCCCAAAGGTGAGCAATGAGCTCGAGCTGAGCTAAGTGTGAGCACACCCCTGCTACATCTCCTGTCCTTCTGCTTCCTAAGGTTTAGATGGTTCTTCTATTTGCTCTCAAAAAGACTTGCTTCACCCAGAGAAGCATAGGTCAGCAGCCTCAAAATATGTGACCACATTCACTAATCAGTGTAGTTTTCCAGCAGGTCCCACATCCCCTTTGTCTCTCATGCCGGCGGCAAGCATGCATATCCTTAACACACACAGCAAAACCATCTCCCTTCTCCTGCTGCTTCTTCCAAGCTGCTCCCTGTTCTGACACCATGCCATGCACAAGAATTACATGGTGTTGGTCACAGGCGATCCAACTGTGCTGTTCAAGGGCTTTCTTGGAGACCTCTCTGTCTGTGTTTGGTGGCTCCTTCAAAGCCTTTACACAAGCAGGCTGGCATCACTTCCCTGGCCTCATGGGTGGAAAGCTGAGCTGCCGAGAGACAAACTGCTTGGCCAATTCCAAGAGCACAACCCCAGAGCTCGCATTTCCCTAGACTCACCATCCTCAGGAGGTTCAAACCACCTCAGGAGCACTGAACTGGGCCCCAGACACATGGAGGTCGGGTGCAACCTCCTCCTTCTCTCCTTAACAGGCAGGAAAGCAGATAAAGATGGAAAAGCGCAGTACACATTTGCAGCTCAGTCGCTGTGGTCTTTCCTCTGCCAAGCCAGTCAAACCAACAAATCATTGTCAAATATATCTTCTTCCAGGGGCTGGTCACATTGACACGTGCAGAAGATATTAATTCCAAGCGGCTCATCATCCATTTCAGTCAGGAGAGATCAAATACAGAGTTTGCTACAGGAGGTTTGTGGCTATGACAGGCTTCTGCCTGACAAGTTGAGGAGAGGCGCCCAGAAGATGGAGAAGGGGGGGAAGAACAGCTGAAATCTGGGGGCTCTGCGCAGCTGCACACCAAATCCAGCCCAAGCTGAAGCACACTGTACCAGGGGATGGAGACAGCTGGGATGTAGCACTAGGATCGTATATTACAGCTGGCACCATTACAAACAACTAAAGGACAATTGTCCTGACATTTTTTTTATGGCACATATAGTTCTTTTTAATAAGCGTTTCTTTCCTAATTGCATCTGTTCCCCAAAGGATTTACTGAGGATTAGGGATCCCATGCGAGCGCAGGGAAGCAAACTGTGATTAATTATGCTTGCCTTGCTCAAGGTGTGCTGTGGGCAGGCACAGGGAGCCCCAGGATGGGAAACGAAATAAAATACAAAAGGGAACTAGAGTAACTGGGCTGTTTATTCCCCACGACAAAGCTCTGAGTAGGGAGAAATGCTCTGTGACGGCAGCGTGCCCAGGCAGCCAAGTTACCTGGAGCAGCTCTCTGCTCTGCAGCATCCACACACGTTTGGGCTGGAAGGGCCAGCCAAGCCCAGCAGAACCACCACCTGCCTAAAACCAGGCATCAGTGTGCCCTGTGAGAACTGGGATTAGACTGGAGGGCATGGAGAGATGGGAATGCAGAGGGACCAGCTGCCAACAGGTAACCCCTCAAGACTGTCATCACTACCCCCATGAACCAGGCAGTCTCCCACCTTGGGGACAGCAATAGGACCCTGCTCAGCCAGCCCTGCAATGGAGGAGAGAAAGGAGGGGGAGGAGGTTCCCCTAAGCTCCGCTGCACCCCATTCTCTGTTGGGCAGGGCCCATGGCGATGGGAGGAAGAGACCATGTGTGGCCAAATCCCCCATGTCTCCCCAGCAGCCCCCCCAAGAGAGCAGCTGGCAGAAGAGGCACAGTTCGTTAGCAGCACAATCCCCATGTGCACCTCTGCTAGCTAATCAATAAACCATTTTTCTACTCAACCGAGAGCCATTTGTCACCGACATGATGAAAAATACCCTGCTCATCAGGAGACAGTGCTCCCAATCACGACCAAACGGTTGGAGCAGACCAAGGTTTCTGAGGTCTCTAGCCCCATCCATGGTGGCCTCATCATCCTCCAACACAGCACCCACTCCTCTCCCCCTCATTCCCACACTGCCAAAAATCGATGCCAAAAATATTCTACCAGAAAGCAGGGGCGATCCCCTCCTCTCAAGGCCCTCTTACCTTCAAATCTTGCTGGGATGTGCCCCCTCCACACATGACTTGGACTGAGGATCTAGGAACCATTTTGCCATTACCATCACATTGAGAAGAAGTTAGAAACCACTGTGTGATTACCACCACATTGAGGTCCATAAAAGCTCCTAGAGACCTTCAGCCCACCCAGCAGAACCCTCTTAGCTGGGCTGGGACACCCATCCATGTCCCTCAGCAGCTCAGGTGACACCAGGGTGTCTGCATGCAGCTGGCAATACCCCAATTACAACTTCACAGCCATAGCTGAGGAGCACAGGTCAAAGACCTCTGCTCCTTGGGGAGAGGGTTGCCAGTCCTGGTGGCTCCCTGCTCTCACAAGAACGGCACAGCTTGTTCTGATGCGGCTCCAATTTTGTTTTCCAAGCACTGCCTCTGCTTCAGGGGCTCCTGCTGAGGCTGTTTTCTGCATTCCTGGGTGGTGTCAGCTTTTCTGCTGGAACACTCCACCTCATGCAGCGTGTGATGAACCAGCACACGCAGAGCCATGCAAGGGTTAAGCACAGAGCCAGAGTTTGAAAACTATTCGATCCAAACAAGAACATTATTTTAGGATAGGGAATTTCTCCCTCTAATAAATATATATGGGAAGGAAAAACTGCTGCCAGTAGAATTACTCATAATGTTATAAATGAAAATGGATTTGGGGATGCTAGGTTTTTTTGTGTAGCACGAAAGACTTTCAGACCATTAAGCTGGAGACATTTATTACTTCCCTTCTGTACGCGCGCCGCAAAACAAGGATTCTTAGATCTGAATGCCCAAGACAGCCACGCAGTGCTTTGTTTGAACATTATGAAGGACACAGCTCTAAATTAAATGAAAAGCAAGAGAATGATGAAAATATAGAGAGGCTGGCTCCCTGGCTGCGCTCAATCGGTGCACGCTTGCGGGAGAGGCTGAGCCGCTCCGCAGTCTCTGTGTACAGCTGGAAGCTGGTGCCCGTGCTGTACCTGAGTCATAAAAACCCACGATGAGCACAACTGCAATTATCACTAATGAGTAGCAGTGACACTTAATAGGGTCTAGATGGTGGTTGTCCCACTGATTTTCAAGCATGGAGAAGCAGCACATACCACCGAGAACCCAAGGACATCACTAGGTAGAAAAGCCAAAGCTCTGAGAAACCAGGGGGAACACATTCCCCCCTGGGAAGGTGGCCCCAGTCTGGACAGGGCTACCCGGCGTGCTGTGAGGCTGGAGGCAGCAGTAGGTCCATGCTGGAAGGCTGGAGGACTGGATACTGCTTTCAAGATCTGTCAGCTGGGCACTAAATTCCAGCAGAAAAGAATTAAAAAGAAAAAAAAAAAGGCAGGAAAAAATAAAGCAAGGAAAGAGCAAGGCAAATAGTTTAAATGAACCCAAGAGACACATCTGAGCTACAGAGCAGGGAAGAGGACAGTCATTCCGGAGACTCTGCACTGAAAACATGAAGTAATAAAAGTAACTTGAAAACTCCCCCATTTCCTTGTAGCACAGAGTAGCTTTGAGCAGGGGGAAGCTGGTGCCACTGAGCCAAAATGTTCTGTACTCTGCTCCCATACAGTGATAATCATGGGATGGGGGGACATGGCACTTTCTGCTGCCTGTATACTCCAGGGAATGTGGGATCTGTCCATGAGAGGGCAGAGATATCATCCATCATTCCAAGATGGAGAGATGTCTGGGGGCAGTTCTGAGCAGAGGTGAGGTACTGCTGATGAGTGCGGCGGCCTCCTGAAGCTCTCACCTTGCCCAAAGAGACCCCCTTTCCCAGAGACTTTGGCAACAAAGGGCATTGGTGAGGCAGGAGGGAGCCGGGCAAAGCACTGTGTCAGGAGCAACTCTGCAGCGGGCTCAGGCTGTGGCCACCATAGCCACGAGTGGAGGCAGTGGGAGCAAGGGCAGGGGTCTTGAGGAAGTGGCTGGGGCTGCTCTGGCCCACCCAAAAGCATCCCTGGAGGTTAAGAAGTCTCTGCTGGGTGGTCCACAGCAGCTCCAGACCATGCAATCAGGGCTGAGGAAGAGGAGATATGGAAAAGGGATGCAGGACTCATGGCTTCACAGGGAGGACTGGTCTGAGCTACTCTGTAGCGCTCCCCCTAATTAATGCTTTTTGAATGTGCCCACATCATTTAGCAAAGCATCCAATCTTAATTTTAAAATCATCAGTGAAGGAGAATCCATCACAAGCCTTGGCAAATTGTTCCAATTGCTGATCACCCGTCCTGTTACCCTGGGTTTGTTTAGCTTCACCTTTCAACCATCAGATCTTTGCATGCTAAATTGAAAAGCCCTCTGTCAACAATTTGCATCCTTTAACCTTCCCCCAGAGAGCTGCAGTCACTGCAGCATGAGGAGTTTGCTCTAACCTTGAAACTGCTTCTGAAATTACAGCACCAAGAAACTCAGGAAGAGAAGTTAAGAGGGGCAAGCAGAAGATTTGGGGTCTTAATCAAAGGACAAATACTAAGAACTGAGGTGGAAAAAGGCTTTCTGAAAGGAACCCTTCCTTGCACCAGACTATGGGATCACTGGTACAAAGCCTGGGATGCTGTGCAGGCACTGACAGCTCTTAACTGCGGTGCAGAGCGGTCCTGGTGCCTGATGGGGAAGATATCCTTCCTTCCCACCCCAAAATCCTGTGGAAGGCATCAAGAAAAAAGCAGGTTTTTGAAATGCTGACAACCAGACGCGGTTCAGAAGCCCTGCTAGAGCTAGTGACCCTGCCCGACACCCTGATGGGGACCCACAGCCCTGGGCTGTGCTGTGGGACTGGGCATTGCGGGTCCCACTGCACTCGCCAACAGCACAAAGCATCCCTTACAGGGGAAGGAGGCTGTTTAGCACTGCATTTCCCAGAAACTGTGGGTAATCTGAAGCTGCATTTTGGCCACAGGTTTGGTGGCACAGCGGTGGCACGGGGACATGCACCCAACGACATCCCTGTACAGCAGCTCCAGGAATGAGACTTGCAGTACACAGCATAGCTGCTGCAAGGGATTGTTTGCTATTTTCCCATGGTGTGTGGCACCACCTGCTCCACATCTTGGCCAACACTGGCTCTGGGTCCAGCAACACGTTGGGCTGGACCCAGTGGGAAGGGATGAGGTGGTGGCTCCTGCAGCTCCCTCCCCAGGAGAGCTGTCACATGACAAGGTGACACTGATGGAGTCCTTAGGGTCCCCATCCTTCCCTGCTTCTCCCTCAACAGGGCCAGGAATTCCCTCAAAGGGAAGGTGCTGGGCTGGTTAGGTCCAATGTTACCTTGAGCCCTCTCCTCACAGGCAGCCAACCCTGCCGCACAGCCCTGCCTGGCACGGCACTTTTTGGGGATGGTGCCTGCTGTTTACGACTGGCTCCTTGTTTCCTTGACAATGACAAACACAGCACCTGACATCACAGCAAGGCCCTGAACAGTTACAGGTGTTTCCCCACTCTGTGTGAGCAAGATGCTTGTTTGGAGGCAGGCATCAGGGATGCAGCAGGTGCTGCCCTGCTCCCATGCTGCTGGTGATCTTAAGAAGCCCCCCAGCTATAGGCATTTGGGATCTCCAGAGGCTCTGAGGGAAGATCCCAAACCAGCCGTCTGCCAGCCAGGTAACACAAGCACTGCCCAAGCAATGGCTACATTGCAGTCCCTTCCCTGGCACTTCTCAGAGCACCCAGACCACAGAAAGGAGCAGAGGGCACAGCCGTATGAAGCAGACAAACCAGCACGGGCATCTATCTGACTGAGAGGGATCAAATATAGCAGGAAAAGCAAAGTGCTCCTCATCCAACCCAAGGTCAAGCTGTGGTTGGGGCAGCCCTCTGAGCACACACCCAGCATACAGCCCTGACACCCCAAATGCCTGCTGCTGGGGCTGACAGGAGAGCTCGGGCACAGGGTGAACACAACAGGCAGTGCCCGGGAGGGGAGGGCTGCCCTTTTGCTCCCCTTTTTCCAGTGCAGAATGAGACCTGACAGTCTGAATGTAAAAGGACTGAGAGCTCAGCTCCTGACTGCCGGGATTTAGGCTGAAAGCAGTTAGATCTAGAGACAGTCACAGGTGTCATGAGCTTCCTCAGTACTCTGCGGCCTCCAGGGATATCTGGAGGGTCCTATGAAGAGCAAAGGGAACAAGGGATTTGGATTCCAACCATCATCCATCCCCCATGCTGGGACTGTTTGCACACAGAGCAGAGCTGCGTTTAGCACTGCATGGCAGAACAGCATGTCAGGATGCTTAGGGCCCAATACCCTCCTACAGGCCTCCGTTCTCCCTATTTTGCTGTCAGTACTTCATGAAATCACCTACTCAGGCACAATCTCTCTGTCCTTGCCATCTCCCACCCTGCAATTATCCCTGCACAGAGCTCTCTGGGCCTGCACCCCATCCTCCACAGACCACCCATCTCCTCCTTGCCAGCAATTTTGGGATATGCTCTCCACACACATGCCAGGGCAGATGTTGGCCTCATGTTTTAAAGATGGCAAAAGACTTGAGGCACCAATTTGATGAAGCTGTGATCAGCCACAAGCCTTTGCCACAGGAGCTTGCAGAGATGATGCTCTCCCTCAGGACACCCTGAGTGCCTCGGGAACCTTTCTGCCAAGACTTACATCTCAGGAGAGCTTGGGGATATCCCCAAGGGAGGTGGTTTTGGGCACCAGCAGCATGTGCCATGCTTGAGGACATACTGCAGCTGCTGCTCTCCATTGCCGGTGGCTGGGGGCAGGATGCTCAGAGGCTCCATGCAATGTGCCGGGGGCAGAGGGGGAGTGATGACAGACTCGCTGCACCCCGTGGAAGGGGAAACACTGTGTGAATGTCTGTCATCCAGCTGGGGACCAGGATGAAATCCAGACAGCATGTCAGGAAGTAGGTTTCATGGTGTAAATCCTTCAGGGGTGCTGCCAGAGGCACAGGCTGGTGAAGCTGGCTGCAGGCTGAACTCCACAGTGAGCTGCTGGTTTAGCTGCTGCACTGGGAAGGGACAATTTTGCTGCAGAAAAAGGCTTAATGGGAGATGCTGAGTGGCACTGGGGCGGGACAAGGCTACCCGAGCAGCCCAGCAACAGGTCTCATCATGGTCTCGTGGCTCTGCCCACATCCTGCAGCACCTCTGCGGGGCAGGCAGGAGGAGATGCTCTGCTCCAGGTGTTTCCAGCTGCTTTGCTCCAGCTTTTCCAAAGCTGGCTGCAGGCAAGGAGATGCCAGTGTGGGACAGCACAGAGTGCATCCTGCTCTCCAGGGGTGCAGGGCTCACTCCCTGGTTGGCACACTCTGCAATTCCCCTTCGGGGGACTCCTGCGATGCCACGGCTGCAGTTTATGCTACAGTGAGTCATTGCCAACTTGGTTGTTAATTCGCATTAGGGCCGATGTGAACGCTGGCGTGATATTTTCCGGGATGATTTCAGACTGTTTACCGCTGCCGTGTTACCATGACGATTAATGCAGTGCCGCTCGATGCGATAGTCCTATTAAACACCTACACGCAGGGCTGCTTCTCACAGGGATGAGCTTCCCTGAGCCCTTAGGAGCCTTCACCCAGCTCCCCCTGCCCATGCCACAGACTGTCCCTGTGCCAGCTACGTCTCCTCCACCTGCCCTGCCCCCAGAGAGGACCCCAGTGACCCCTGGAAGAATTTCCTCTGCTTTGCCATGCAGTGATTTGGCATCCCCAAAATCCCTGGAGCACAGAGCACCTGGGGGGAAGGTAAATGCAAGGACAGAGTGGACCCTGCAAGCCCATCATCACTGGCACAGCAGGTGTAAGGAGGTGAGATGCCCACAGCCTCAGGTTGGCAGTGAGTATCACTTTCAACCTGCACATGACAAATACAGCCTGTCACCGTTGAACATCTTCCTCTAACCTCAGCACGGCCACAGCAAAGCACAACCCACCTTCCCACCGCTGCCTGGGACAGGCAGCACTCCTGCAGCGTCCCCATGGCTCTGCCTCACTTGTACGACATGCAGTACCTTGCCGTGTCATAGACACCACGTCTTCCAGCATCGCTTTCCTCCCAGCAGCCCTGATTCAGTATTTATGAGGCTAACACTGCCATTAGTCCCTGCTCCCGGTACAAGGGGTTTTCCTGGGGACACAGAGACAGGAGGGGACATGTGCAGGACCCTGGGCAGGATCACCCCTGGTACAAGCCTGTGGGCATTTACTTGTCAGCAGGAGACAACATGGTTTGTGTGCAAGCCACAGGAGAAAGAACTGCAGAGCCCAGGGTAGCTCCTCATCTCTCCCATCCCAAACCCATGGAGTCACCAGCCCTTGAGGCTCATGGGAGCAGCCTGCGGGGGCTGTCACTGCGGGGGTCACCTCCTGCAGCACTGTTTGAACACCTTGGGCAAGCTGCAAGAGAAGAGCCAGGAGGAGAAAAACATACTTGTCCCTAGGAAAGCAGCCTCTCTGTGATGGCTCAGCAGGCAAGCGGAGAGCAGCATGTTGCCCTGCCTCACCCCACACCTCTCAGCAACTCCTCACTTCACACAGAGCACCTGTAGCCACAGCCACACTCTGCAGAGATGCCTGGTGCAGCAGAGGAGCTGCAGGAGATACTGGATGATGTGCGCAGTGCCATGCTCTGACTTAGCTGCACCTGTGTGGAGCCAGGAGTTGGACTCCATGATCCCTATGGATCCCTTCCAACTCAGCAGATTCTGGAATTCTATGTTTTGCCACCTTCTGCAAGGGGTGTCCCTACCACGCTGGCGTAGGATGCTGCACCATGACAGTGGGCTGCTACAGGCTCCAGTGCATTTTGGGAACACACCGAGGGTGCTGCTGACCTCTGTTCTGCAGCCCAGACACCCTCCTACCTAGGCAAACTGGAAGCATCCTGACCTGCCCACCATAAATGGATTTTTACAGCAGAAACAAAGCCCAGCTGCATGCACCCCACTGATGCGGGAGGGCCAAGCTCTGCCATCATGGAGGGACAGCAGGGGCAACCTCCTCTGCCTGCCCTGGCCAAGCCCGTGCAAGGTGAGACCTTCAAGGGTGAGCTCCTTCCTCCAGGCCAAGCCCTGCCTGGGGCAGCAGGCACAGCCCACCCTCGGGTCAGGGGACGAACAACCTCCAGCAAAGCCCTCAGCCTCCTGAATATTAATCTGCATCCCAAGGAGGCATCTATTTCATCTCCAAGTATTGTGTTTTTCTGACATATTTATGAGTCCTCTGTCTCATTAATCTGGCAAGTATTCATAAGACTTTCCTTTCATGCTAGAATAGCTAAGGGCAAGAGCCTCTATTTATCTATTCGGTGCCAAGAAACCTTTCTCAAGAGTCAACTGGATAAAAGGTTTTCACCTTTTAAAATCCTTAATAGAGTTTTCCCAGCAATATGTCTTATGTGTTTTAGGAAAAAGTCAACTTCCTCTTTTATGGCATGCCTCAGGTTCAGTTCTTTTATTACCTTGACAAGATAACGCTCACCTCCTCTCCACCGCCTGCCTTTCTTCCCCCAGCCCACATCACCCTCACACGGCGTGCCGGCTGAAGAGCGATCTGTCATGGCAACAGCCTTATGGCACAGGCTTTAAATTAAAAATAAAATATTAAAACATAACATCATAACAAAGCATGCCACAAAAGGCTGCCCGAGCAGCTCTGTGCTCAAATGGCCTTGGGTGGGATCAGCCTGGGTGCTCTGCCCTTCACAGGCACGTTCCTGACCTCCCACAGGCTGGCATCTGCCATGCTCTGCCGAAGCCAAGGCTTTGGGGGCTCACTTGGAGTGCAAACGCTGCTCCACACGTGCAGAGGAGTGGGATGGACAGCCTTCCTCTGGGAACTGGCCATTGGGACAGCATCAGACCTGGGATGGCAATCACCAGCAGGTCTCTGCCCACAGGCGCTGGGCAGACGCCTGCTTTATTGATGGGAACAGCCTGCCCATCCATAACTCTTCATGCCAGGCTGGCCAAGCGCTTGTTTCCAGGGCTCTATAAATAATAATAACTGCTGAGGTCTGGGCTGATTCCCCACATGAGGCTCCTTTCCATTAGAGCACTCTAGTAATTGCTTTTCATTTACTTTTTTTCAGGGGTCTTCTTAGCATTGTATCTAAATCAATATTGTAATTAAAACAAAAATATTTCAGAAAAGCCACGGAGCAGTAAAACCAGGGAAGCAATTACAGGAAACCTTCAAGCGTTAGCACCAAGAAGGAAATAAAAGAGTAAAAAGCTTTCAACTCCCCATTTGAAACATTTACAAAAACATTTCAGTGCAACAAATGGCCTTTTAAAGCATTCCCTCCTGGTCAGGCCATGGAGTTTGCATTTCACCTGACTTCAGCATACGCCGGCCTGCAGCATGCCAGGGTTAATTCCCCCGGGTTTCTGCCCCTGCTTTCCCCCTCCGAGCACCTGTCCGTGCACACACGTACCCACAGCAGAGCCAGGCTCATCCCTTCCATCAGCAAAGATTCAAACCAAGCCCAGCCACTTCCCTCACCCTGAGCATTGTTTGCCTAACCACCTCCCAGCCCAGCCCTCAGACCAAACCCCAGAGCCAACATTGGCTGTCCCACCACAGCTTTACTGCTACCATCTACTCACAGCATGCTCTGGCTTCACAGCCAGCCTCAATTAGAGCCACATCATCGTATTTCCCCTCCTGACACACTGCAACTGCCCAAATAAAGGGAAGTGCCACTCGGTGAAGCCCTACCCAATTATCTGATCAAGCAAAGAGAGAGGGAGCAAATGTGCAGGAAACAGATGGGGCCGGTGATGGCTTGAGAAGTCAATCTGTTTGTCTACTAATTATTTAATGTAGGAGACAATTTCAATACTTAACCCCCTTGATCCCGGGAGTTGCTTTTGCTATTAAGTATGGGAGTCAGGCAGCTCATTTCTCATTAGCATTTTGTATCCGGAGCTCCGGATTAGCCAGCATTGAAGTTTCAAATAAAAAATGAACAAGAGTCAGACAGCTTATTCATCATCCATGAGGAAGATGTCAGGTTTGGATACCCCGGCCATTATCATAATTGCCAGCGATATCCATCCAGAGGCACATCCAGCAGTGTCACTCTGCTTTTGCCGCCGTCTGAGCAGTTGGCTCTGCCCACCTGCCCCTTCTCCTTGCAAAGGTTCCAGCAGTTTTGGGAAAGAGCTGGTATGAGGTCCCACCTTGATGCATGGGTACTGCTGGCCATTGATACCATTGCCCTGAGGTCTCTCACACCACACCTGGGTGCTTGCAGCCAACATGTGCATGCATATAAAGGGATATACAGGGATCTCCTGCTCCACGCATGATGTTTTCACAGATGATCCTGCTCGAAGTACTTGGATGTCCTAGATTAAGTAACAGAGCCCAGTCTGAGAGGAAGTGATAAGCAGGGAGGACTGAAAATTAAAGCTGCTCTGTGTCAGAGACAGAGGTGTGATGGCTCCGGAGCAAAGCTGCCAGGGCTGGAAAGGGTCAGTCCCTGCAACCCAGCAGCTCTGCCCAGCAGGAAGCTGCCTTTGCCTGCCTCCAGCTCTCAGTGCTATCACCACCCCAGAGCAGGCGTTCCAGGGGCTCTAATGGCATCTGAAAGCCGGATCAGGACATGAGCCTTTGGAGATTCACAGGCCACTTCTTTCCCCAGCAGCACTAAGAAGAAACACGAGGCTTAAATAAAACATGAAAAGAGGCTGGGAGCAGGCACACTGCCTGATTCACTCTGCAAGGTGCTAATAATGGCACAGGCGCTAATGACCCAGCCAGGGCTCACACAGCAAACAGGACCGCAGGCATCTGTCCCCTGGTGCCCCATCACCATGGGTGCTTGCACCCAGCTTGGCAGCACTGATGGCATCTAGCTCATCCTGCAGCCACCCTGAGCAGCGCCTGGGGCCAGATTCTGCCCTGGGAGCACCAACCCCTGTGTGCTGACACCTCCAGCACCAGCTGCACTGCTCCCCTTGTCTTAGCTGGGACAGAGGGCAGACAGGTGCCTACACCGCTGCTTGCACCATCCACCCCCTTCCATCACTCCCTCTCCTCATCCAGGTGCTCTCTACCCATCCAACAACCCCCAGTCTGGCCATGCACCCATCCCAGTGGCTCACAGCTGGGATGGAGCAGCATCAGTCTCCAAGCAGATGTGAGCCCATACAGATCCTTCCCCGTAGGAGCCCTGCAGTGTGTGGAAGGGGCTGCTTTTACAATGCCCCATAATTTTCAAGTGGCCTGGCGCTAACTCTTCCCCTCAGCTTTATAGCTGCAGGGTCATGTAAATCTCTGGTTCATTATTTATCACCCCGCCCGTGTTCCGCTGCCTACGTGGAGAGCTCTGCAGGTGGGGAGTGCAGCAGCAACAGGCTGTGCTGGACGCTGCGCTACAGGCAGCTGCCTGCCCAATTCACACCCTACCCACATCCTCCACATCCAGGTGAGTGGCAGCATGCCAAAACACAGCATCACCCCGCTGCACTGCCATCAGCACCCCTCCTCCTGAGTGCCAGCAGGACTCCCCCCATCTCCCCAGGGTGGGAGGGACAGGTTAGGCTCCTATGTGACCACATCTATGAAACCATCAGTTCCTTCCTCCCCTGTTCCATTCAGTTCAGCACGTATTTTTTTATGAGAAAAGGTAATTACAGCAGAAAGGTCACCATTATCTTTGCTGTGCTGTTAGGGTTCATCCAGGCTATTTACTGTGTTACATCTCGGCTGATCAAAGCCTGGGCACAGCTCAGGCACAAGCTCAGTGATGCCACAGGCACACAAAGCATCTGGGTTGTCCTTGACCAAAAGCTGCCTGGGACTCTGTTTACACATTTCACATGTATTCTATCCCCACCCCTCCCAAACACCACCAAGCTATGCCCCGCCANCTACCAACAGGCTGGCAAGGAGCAATGCTGCTGCAAAGATGCCTTTTGCTCATTCTGATCTAACTTTAGCAGCTAAGGGAGAAAGAAAAGCTCATTTCTCTGATTTATGACTCCTGGATGCAGTGGGTCTCCATGAAAGCTTGCTGGAGAGGAAGGTTAGCACAGGAGCACAGGGCCAGCTGAGACCTCGGAAGGAGGCACTGGGTGCCTTGCTCTGCCATGGGTTTTGGCAAGGAGGGCACCTAAGCTCAATGCCTCCAAGGCAGTGAGGAGGCATGATGACTCCCCCACACAGAGAAGACACCCAGCTTTGCGTTGAGCCCTGGGTCTCTGCTGATGCCCACAGGGGTGGCACTGCTTCGGGGGCATTCTGCCACAGAAGCAGGGTAGGTTTACTGGGGGCTGTCCTCCCACACAGCAGCATGTAGACGTCCTGCCACTGCTGCTCCGTAAGGTCTTCTGCCTGCCAGCAGCACAGGAGCTGGTGAGTCCCTCCCCACAGATCTCACGCGCCAGCCCCATACCTCCCCAGCAGACACAGCTCACCATCTCCCCAGGCAGCACTGGGGGACACCATGCCCAGCACTACCTGGCAGCACTTTTAGGAGATAAGTGCTCACGCAACAAGGGAATGCTGCAAGAGGTAAGGAGCCCTCCCCATCATCCCAAGACGGCAGCCAGGAGCAAAGCAGGGTACCACACACAGGGCTAAGGCAGAGATGCCACAAGGATTGGCAGCACCCAAATCCCAGAGCCGAGCCAAGGCCTCCCTCCCACCATGCCCTGAAGGTTCCCTGCCCTCCAGGCAGCTAGCCCTGCCCCATGTGCCATGCCACAGCACCAAGAGCTGCTGGATTTTGCAGGAAAGGTGGGATTCTGCACAAGAGCAAGGCTGTAGGTGCAGGTGCTGCTGCAGGGGGCAGGGAGGGAAAGGCTGTGGGTGTCCCCCAGCCCTGGCAGCACCTCTCACTCTTGTCACCCTCCCACAGCCACACACGGTTCCTGTTGTCCCCAGCATCATGCAGACACTGCACTGCAGGTGCTGTCCCAGTACTACCCCTGTGGGGTGACATCACAACCTTAGCATTTTGGGGGTCAGCAGTGGGCTCCTGGGAAGCCCCAGCCTGCACTCACAAGAAACATGCCCAGAGAGGGCCTGTTTAAGCACCTCTTGTGCAGGATCCTGCCCTGGTGAAAGCGATGCGGCAAGGAGCAGCTCATTCTTCTCCACCCCTTCTTTTCTCGTGCTTCTCGGCGGCTGGGGATTCATGCCAGGACCCATCTTCCCCCTCTCCCAGCTCTGCCTGTACCTCTCTCCTGCCACTCTGGATGGAGAGGGCTGCAGCCAAATCCCTACAGCTGGCCGGGGCAGGGGAGGCTCATTCCTCAGTCCTCTCCCCCCGCCTTCCCTGACACTCTCCCTTTTCTCCTCTGAACTGGCAGCCCAGGCTTCAGGCAGGTGAAAATTGATTTGCAATGAACTGGTGCCCTGCCAACGCCTGACTCATCCATTCGCTCCACGCGCATCCCCCCCGCTGCTCATAAACCATCGCGCTGCGGAGCGGAGGGAGCGCGCTGCAAGAGCACAGACATCCAGGAGTTTTAAAAGGGCTGGAGAAAACACAAACCAAGCCCCAGCCACACAGAACAGCACTGATGAGGAGTCACAGCACGCAGGGAGAGCGTCCAGGATTTACACAGCAGAAGGCAGGCAGCGAAAGGTGAAAATTGGGAATCAAAAACCCACCGAGCAAGAGAAGATGGTGAGAACGGGGCTGGTGAGGGCAAGGTGCTCTGCTGAGCCACACTGAGAAGCACAGTACGGGGAAGGATGGAAAGCTACAGCCACAGGAGTGGTGCACAGCTCACGCTCCAGCTCTGCCTCTCCTTGCTCAGCCAGGACTTAAGCCACAGCTGACATGCCAGTGGGCTGGGACCAGCAGGTCTGGAGGAGCCCAACCCACAGCAGCCAGCCTTGGCTCACAGAGGGGGCACCGATTCACCTCCCAGAGCAAGAAAGCACCTAGGGCTAGAGCTACCATTCACCAGCACCAGACTTGGGACTCCACTCCTCCCAGTGTTAGCTGAGATGGCTTATCCCCCCACACCAGCTGCCTTTTTCTGCTCCCTGCCAGTAGGATTTAACAGCACTGGTTTATTGCCACTGATGGATGTGGGACTGCTTGAACTCAGAGTTTATCCCAGCGCTCCTGCCCAGCACATGCCCGCCCACTGGATGGGACCCCCACTCAAGTTCAGCCAGGGACTCCACTAACCCAGGAACCTGGGGTCAAAGCACCCTCAGAGCCAACAGAGATGTGAGAGATCCACTGGGGCTCACACAAAGAGCATTCCTTGGCTAGCAAGGGCCCAGAAGCTGAAGCCTCAGGGGCAGGATGGAGTACAATGCTCTGGAAGAGGCAAGAGATGGGAACTAAGTAACCCATCACAGCACAGCTCATCCAGCTCACTAGGAGGATGGAGCAGCACCCATCCCCACTCCCTGGCTCTCCACCCATGCAGAGCTGCTCTGTTTCACATGGACCTTGGGTAATTAGAGTCAAGCACAAAAATCTGACTCTCAACAGTTAATAAATCCAAACTGCTCTGCAAATAAAAAGAGAAGATACAGTCCCTCAACAGGCCTGTTCCAAATAATAATTCAAGTTCTTTAGAAAGCAGGTCAGCAGCACTGAGTAATAAGTTCATTATAATCTAATAAAGTTCATTAGTCCTTGAAAAGTCTAAAATGCAAAAGCAATATTACCGACAAAATCGCCCTCTGGCGGGATCATTTCTGGGTGGGAAAAAAAGGATTTGAGATAAAAGGAAATAAAAATAGGCAGCAAGAATTTGAAATAGGAGAAGACATTGCTGGGAGAATTGGAAACATCTAAAGTACATCCAAAGAGCTGCTGCTTGCCTGCAATAAAAGCGCCGGGCCTCACACATGAAAGGAAAGCAGCTATTAATAGCGGGGCAGTCGGGATGGCAGCGCTCTCGGCCGCGGCTGCACAGCCACTGCTCTGCAGAGAACAGTTGGAAAAAGAAAAATCCCCATGCAAGTGATAATAAAAGCCCTTAATTCAGTGTCAGCGGGGGCCAGGTTTGAAGGAGAAAAAGAGATGGGAAAAAAAGGGGAGGAAACGTGTGATTCAGCAACCAGCCACTCAGGCACATCTGTATTCAGGTCCCCTGCGCGCACGTATTGCTCCTACAAAGTCAACAAGAGAAATGAAGGAAAGCAAACAAATAACCAGGGAGCTTCCTGGCACTGCTGCCCCAGCTAGCCCAGCCCAGCCGCCTGGCTTTGCACATCAGTGGCAATAACCTCACACACACTGCTGGCACGGTGTATGTGTGAACAGCAGTCACATATGTGTGATTGCAGGATGGGACCCATAGTTCTAAAAGCTTTGGAGAAGCATCTCTGCAGTGCTATAATAAAACAGCAAAGCAGGAAATGCCAGCCCCAGCCACAGGAGAGGTTGTGAGCATCACCACATCGCACCTGAACACGGCTACTGAATAAGCATTGCTTGCTGTCCTGCTTTTGCTGGATCAAATTAAGTGGGGAGGAGGGAATAAGCTGCAAATCTGATTTCTTACCCAGTTGGGAAGGTGCTCTGAGGCAGATCCCTGGGTGGGTAGGGGTCCCAGGGACAGACAGACATGCTGGCACCCACCACTGCCTGCACCGCTGGAAAGGGCAGGGGCAGCACCAGCTCCCCGCAGCGTGGGCAGGTAACCCACTGCGCCGGCCGCAGGAATAAATCCCTGCTAATGAGAGCCAGAGACAGCGCAGACAAGGGCCAGCCAGCACACAAATAAGAGCTGGGAGGATGTGTCCTTTATTGCAGGTTTTGTGGTTGATCCACTGGGATTTGGCACTCTGCAGAAAATTACTCATTTGTCCAGATTTTGACGTTTCGGCACAGGCACCAAATCAGAGGCGGCTCTGGCAGCCAAACTGGGGAGCGATGCTGTTCCTCCCCGGGATGGAGGGAAGGGACCAAGAGTAGGGACCCACCATCCTGGGGGAACAGCTACCCCCTGCCCTGTATCCCAAACACTCCTTGCACCTTCTGGGGGGGATGGAGCCCTGGGGGAGAGCCCAGTGTCACCACCCAGTGGGGAGCAAGAAGGGGGTCTCTGCAGGCAGTGAGCACAGGTCAGACCAGGCAGCCACTGCCTCTCCTTCCCCTGCTCTGCCTGTTCTGTGCTGTCCTCGGGGACACAGGATCAGACACTGAGAAGAAGAACAGCGGCAATTTCTCCAGCACATATTGACTAATTTTTTCTCTTTCCGCCCCCAAAAAGACAGTTATTGCCATCCTTAAAGCCATCCAGACAGTGGCCAAACAAGGTTATAAAAGCTTGCTTTGCTTAAAGGGAACAGGGATAAGGGGGTGGTGTTAAAATAAATACTTCACTTGAGACTTTGCGTTTCAAGCCTTTAAACTGATTTTCCTTCTTTGTCTACATCTCCAGCGAAAGGCCAACACATCTTAACACACAGAATTCTTTGTGGTTACCAACAGTTTTTCACTGGATGCTTAACTTGACCCACGGACCCATCCCTTGCCTGCTCCCCAGCCCAGGGACAGACTGGAAGACTGCAATAAAGAGCCAAGACTGTGAGAGCAAGCCTCAGAGCAGCAGCTACCTCCGCAGCCCTGCCGCCAAAGGATAAACCTAGCACCCCTACAGCAGCAGCACCATGACCCACAGCCGCCTCCCGGGTGGGATGGAGCTCAGCAGGGCAAAGAGCAGCAAGGTTTGCAGGAGTGGCAAAGGTACAGTCAAATTCTGGGCCAAAGCAGTTAGGTTGAGGCTTTACAAATAAGTAAATAAAACCCCATACATGACATCTGGAATTATGGAAGAGTTTGCCCGAATACAAACCGAGCCTCGTGCAGTGTTACTGCCCACCAGGGATGCTGAGGCACGAAGGAAAGCTTCAGCTTTTACAGGTAGCGCTCAGCATCGAGAGGTGATTTATAGCCAGCACGCAGGAGGGAAAATTCTCTCTGTATACAGCCCTGTGTGCTGCATGGCTATAATTATATATTGCTCTGAACTGCCCTTGCTACACACTGAAGGGCAGAGGAAATGAAAAGCCGTATCACATTTTTCTGACATCGCCCATTTCTTACATGGCACCGACGCCACGTCAGCCCCACGTGCCGCAGCGCCTGCACCGCGACAGGAAGCCCAGCACTGGAACCAGCCCGTGACAGGCGACGGACGTCTCCTGGTTCGCTTTGCCAGAGGGATCCTGCCATGTCCATCAGCTGAAACATATCATCGTGTGGACACAGATTCCTCAGGAGCAGAGAGTGTGAGGAAGCAGGAGGCAGCCCCATCTCAGAGCCTTGCTGAAGCCCTGGGTGTGAGGGATGGACACACACAAGCTCATGAGCCCGGGGTCCCAGCACTCGCTTGTGAACACACCATGGTGGCTTGTACAGGAAAAACTGCAAATTCCTGAGCAAAGCCAGTTGTGGATTTAGTGGTGACCCCTCCAAGGATGGCCCACAGCAGGACCCCAGGACACCCACAGAGCAATGCTCTGCATCACTTGTCTTTTCCCCACACCAACATCATGACTCCTCATGAAGCCCCAACAAGAGACTCTGCCACATTATCACCTTCAGCAAGCAACGCTTCAGAAAGCACATCCCTGCCAGGGCTGCTTTGTGCTCGCTGGAGCCAGCACTGGGGATGTTCAGCACTGAGGACACAGCATTGGGCTTGTTCCTCACCCCGGGGTAATTTGTCTCAATCAGCCACAGAGGAGAAAAATAAAGATCTGAAGGAAGAACACCACAATCTATTCAAACTACAGGAGAACATATTGGGAAAGAGCTTGAGGTAACGACCTTAAAGATTGATTCTCTTAACCAACATTGTGATGGGCTGCAAATTAAAGCTAGAGAGATGGGGGAAAGGCTGCGATCATCAGGATATTGTAAAGCTGGGAGAAAATATGATGCAGTAGAGGAAAACTTCATTATAATTAGAGATTGCATTTCAGTTTCTGATCTCAGGGACACCACAGAAACGAACAAGCTGTGTTTCCTCAGAGGAACCCCAACATCCCTGCTGGGCTCACGGGTGTCTTTGCAACATGAGGCAGAGGAAGAACACATTTCTTAGTTGAGATACACCACCACTAGCCAGAAAAAAGCAGAGCTCAGCAGTTTTCTGGTGGACACTGGTGGTCTGACAGAACTGGGAGGTTCCATGAAGATTCTGATCATGTTCAGGCAGGGTTAGGACTGGCCTTGAAACAGGCTCCAGCCCACAGGGCCAGGGCAGAACTTCATGTCTCTCTCAAGCGAGAAGTATGGTGTTTTTCTAAGTCAGAACAAATCTAAAATCCAGGGGAAAAAAAAGCCCGTGAGGGCAGAGATGCCTTCAGACACATCTCAGAGCAGCTCCCTACAGGAAGCACATCTGACAGCACCTACGCATGACACAGCCCTTTGACAAGTGATGCAAAACCCAGCTTAAAATTGCCCATCAACGATGATGGGGGCAACACACAGCATATTCCAACCCAAATATAGCTTCAGGCTGTACAAATCATCTCAAGTTAAAAAGAGAGGGATATCTAAGGGTCCAGGAGCGGGATCCAAGGAGGAGGGGATGGGAGATGCAGGCTCAGCATGAAATCCTCCTGCCTTTGAAGTCAACAGGAGTTCAGTCTTTGACTTCATTCAGCAGAGTGAGGATTTCACAGGTGTCTATAAACAGATCTGAAGCAGCTCTTCAGGGGACTGTGGACAACACGGGCTACATCCCAGTTTCACCCCAGGGAGCTGAGCGGTGGCGTTCGAGGGTGGCAGGCAGGAGCTGGGCCTGCGCCCAAGCTGGCCAAAGCAGCTCACACATTTACACCCCAGTGCAGCACCCATGGTCACTGCCCATGGCCCATTTGGGCTGCTGCTGGTGTTTAGACATGGATCTCATTTAATGTGCAGGTTTTCCATCTTCATCTAAGATCAAGGATCCCCCAGGCATGTCACTCCTCTCAGTGCAGGGATGCGATGCAGGCAGTAGACCTGCACCCAGGAAAGGCAGCTATCCCCCAGAGATGCTCAGCACTACACCCACAGCACTGAAAGTGCTGAGCTGTGAGATGAAGACAGACTAAGGTCAGAGCAGAGCTGAGGGACTAAACACTTCCAGATTTGGCTGCAGGCAGGCAGCACCACATCCCCAGGTCCATGAGCAGGCACATGCATTGCTGGGGGTAGGCAGTGCCTTGTGCGGGGCGCTCAGAGACAGTGTTTCCACAGCTAGGATGACATGTGCTCCTACCACAACCAGTGAAAGGTTTCTCTAAGCTGGCCTCCAGGAAGACTACACCCCAGTTTTACCTTGATCCTTCAAACTGGAGAGGTTTGGCCAGGTCCGAATCAGGATGGTTTACTGGTCCAGTAATAACAGGTATGCATGCAGAACCCGAGAGAGCTTTCCACGTGACATTGCGATAGATACTGGCAGAAATCCTCAAAGCATTTAGAGCAGCACCAAGTGCTTCCAGCTTATGTCTGAGAGAACTGGCATAAGCCCTGCAACAAAAGTACCTCCAGCTGGTGTAAGGGGAGTCTATGCCAGGAGGGCTTGCAGGTCTAGCACTGCCTTGTCTAGCACAGGCCACACTTACGCAGCAAGCGGGACAGATGTGGCACGTCACTTTGGATTAGCATGAAGCTAAAACACTTGGAACATGCCTGCACGAGCGGTGACTCGCAGTGAGACTGCACAGAGGCCTCACAGCAACAGGAGCTGCACTAGAAAGGGTCCCACTGCTGCCTGCTGGGGGGTAAGTGCTGTGGGATGGTGCAACAGCGTTTAGACAGCATGCAGGAGATGCTGCTTTCCTGGAGCTGTTTGCTTCCCTGAAGCTGTTTGCCTCCCAGAGCCGTGGACGCATCTCCCAGCCCCTTGTGCTACCATCTTTTCCCAATGCAGTTCCTAGGCACTGGGTGTACTTGTGCTGGCATTTCTTCCCCACAGACCTTGCCAGTACCAAGGGAGTTAGAATTATGGTATAATCTTTCCAGGGCTCCAGGATTCTGGGTGGTGGAAGAACAGACTTTTACTACTCTGATCAATAATTTGAGATTAAAGGAAATAATATCACACTGCCAGAATATGGGACTGCCTTCTAGTTCCTGCTGAGATCCTGCACAGGCAATAAGCAGCACGGTCCAGCAGCAACACCACCAGCTCCAGGCTTTCCAACTCCAGTTCTGCTGATGACCATCTGGGACAAAGACTGCATTTCTCAGGCAGCATCTCCAACATTCAGGAACAACACCCCATACCTCTTCTTCCCAGCGCCTCCAAGTCTGCATACTTAGTCCGTTTACTGTTTAAAGCCAGCTTGAAGGTTGAAAGCAGCAGCTTTTCTAGCATCTTTGATGCTGGGATTGACCTTGCTTGTTGGTGGGCAGGAGTGACTCTGCTCAGAGGTAGCAGCTGTGGACCAGGCCAGTAGGACAGGACTATCCTGGGCTATTACCAGAGCTCCGCTAAGGAATTTCAAGCAGGTGCCACTTTCCAAGTCTGAACACAAAGGACAGATGCAGGAGTGACAGAAGAGCCAGTCCCAGCATGGGGTAGTTTGGATGGGGACCCTGCCCCAGCCTTGCCCCCAGGACAAGGGTCAAAGCAAGCTGCTGGCTTACAGTAAGATCAGGAGCATTTTCGGGGCAGTGAGTCTCTCATCACAGAGCGCTTCATACCTCCTGACACACAGGCAACGCTTGGCCTCAGATCCCCTTATAAATTCCTCACACTCTTCAATTTCCTGCTCTCCACGTCCATGGCCAAGATTGACTTCACACTCTGTAACCCTCTGGTCATGCTATGGAGCACCTTCCCCAGCTTACAGTGCTACCTGGCCGGACTGAAATATTTCTTTTGATCTGAGTTTTCCCAAGAGGAACACCAGTTTTTCCAATCACTGACACCAGTTCAAGACCAACAGAGCAATATTTGTAGTAGACAGGATGTTCTAGGTATGGTTCTTGCAGTGAAGAGCAGGGATTTGCTGACAGCAGGTAACCAGGCACCTGGTTGTTGGCACTCCAGCCTCAGTGCAGGATCACACAGAATCATAGGGGTTGGAAGG
>VZTU01026908.1:78351-117142 GCA_013400835.1 Zapornia atra
CCAGCTCCCTCAGCACATGTGGGTGTATCCCATCCGGGCCCATGGATTTGTGTGCACATCACAGCAACTCTCTGTGTTGGTTTCAAGGATGGTTTCACAAGGTGCAGGGAGATGAACCAGCTGATCAGAGGCTGCTGACAAGGTGGGGCTGACCATAGGTCCCACTGGCTTGGCACACATGCTGACCTCCAGATCCCACATCTTCCATCACACCTCTGCCCCCAAGCTCCACTTACCACCCTATGCACCCTAGTTTGTACTCAGCCTTTTGCAGGGTTGGAAACAGTGAGGAAAAACAGCAAGCACTGGAAGCAGAAGAGGGTGTGGGAGTTTGATTTGAAGTCAGGAACAGTGTCAGCACTCACAGCTCTGCTGTGATTGCGGAACATCACCTCTCTGAAGGGCAAACACCAGCGGTGCTCCGGCTCCAATCCACCCATGTGCCGCCCCAAGGGCTTCTGTACTTTGTGAGCCAGACCACAGAGCCTGCAAGGCTTAGCTGTGCCAGGGAGGCTTCCTGTGGCACACACATGGGGTGCAGGTTTTCCAGAGGTGCAGAGCATTGCAGGGGCACAAGACCTGGCAGCTTTCTATCCAGCAGAAGCTTTGCATGCCAGCATCACATCAGTGGCTGACACCATCTCAACGAACCGAGGAACTAAACCCAGTCTGCCAGCACGAGTGATGCCCTACAAAGAAATCACTTGCCTTTGCAAGGTCACCAGAGCCTGGGACAGCCCACTCCCAGCCAGCCCATGGGCCCCTCAGCAACAGCTCCTGCTGTTTATGAGCTGCTTCCCACTCGGCCCAGGAGAGTCACATGTCCACTGACCTGTAGAGCCTACATCACAGCAACACTGCTGTGTGTGACAGATGGGCTGCAGGGCTGCCCTGAGCAGAAGCAGCACCACACTGCTGGTCCAACAGCTCCTGCACTGTGTGGGATGGAGCAAAGAGTGGCTGATCCTCAGCCAGGATCCCCGCTCCAAATTGCTCCCTGAACAAGCCAAACTCCAGGCTCCAGCCTGGTATTTTGGCAGATGTGCTTGGAGCTCCTGCACAGCATCACTGGCTCCCCTTCCTCTCCCCAGCACAGCCTGGAAAGTCCCTTTAGGGATGGTTCAGCCCAGGCCTGACCTGCTCATGGCCACCCAGGGGACCACCAAGGCAGCTAGCATAGCTCAGTTCCCTTAAAGCCACCCATGACACTTCGATCTAACACCTATGGGGAGAGCAGCCACATTGCTCAGGTCTGCGTCTGATGGACTACAGCCCCAGCAGGCTGGAAGCACCAAAGGAGCCAACTATAGTGGCTGGCAACCACATCCATGTGTCGGTCAGAGTGTGGTGCTGGGGTGGCCATGGCTGTAGATTTGGCTTGGGAGGAGTCACCAGGCCTCCCCCCATGTGAGAGGGCACAGCACAAGCATCCACACCATGGAGGCACACAGGCTCTGGCAGCAAGATCCAGTAACCACTGGGCTCTGGAGTTGGTTGCCAAATAAAGTTCTGTAGAGCACTTACCATCAGCTAAATGCCACAGAACCTGATGCTGAGTCTCCGCTGTGCCATACTAACACAGTGCACACCACAGGCAAACAGCACAGCTCCTCCTGGGAGGCTGGATGTGTGCAGGAAGGACACACAGACCTGGCCTCTGCTCACAGGGAAAAGGGTGCTTAAACCCACAGGGTCCTGCCCATGGCACCGATCCTGATGGGGCTGATCCATGACCTCCCACACCAGGTAATCTCATTGCTCTCCACTGATGCTGAGAAGGGTAGAGTTGGTGTGTTGCCATGAGAAAGGTGTCTGGGATAACCTGGCTGCTAGAAAGGGCAGGAAAGGGGATGGGGACGCATGTAGAGCAACCCCATTCATTTTCTGCACACCCCAGCACCTCATGGATGGACTTCCTCTGCCACATCCAACCCTTCATCCCAACTTCAGCCCCTCACAGAGCCCAGCTGAGAGACCTTGTCACCTCCCCATGGACAGCTCAGCATAAGTGCCATGAAGATCCAGTACGAGGCAGGAACAGGAGGCAGATTCGTATTCCACACCTGTGCCAACATGATAACAGCCACCCTGCAGCGTGGTGACAGGGCTGCAGCTCCCACCCTGCCTCATCCAGCAGCTGCTGCCTCGGCAAGCTCCAGGCTCGGGCTACACTCGCTGGCGCATGAAGACAGAATTCATCAGCACCCGGGAGCTCCATTACCCCACTCCAATTAGCATAAGCTTTTACACAGATACCTTTTGCAGCTCCGACAAGTGGAGCTGGGGTTAAGGGGATACAGGGCACCGGTGCTGGCAGGGTTACATCCCCCCACACCTCACTGAGCCCTTGTGAGTGCAGAGGGAGAAGGGAAGGGCCAGACCAGCAGCTGTGAATTCATAGCGTGAGCGCAATGAACCTGCTCATGTCAAGCCTGGCACTTGGAGACAATATTAGTAGATAATCATTTCACTTGGCATTGTCTGGAGGTGAGCAGAGCCAGGCTTCTGCAAACTCTGTGAATACGAGCTCTGAAGGTAGGGCTTTCCAAAACACCTTGTGACACAGGGGCAACCCCCCCAAAATTTTTTCAAGATATCCCTAAACACTCTCCAGACCCCCAGCCTGTGATCTGCAACAGCAATCGCTTGGCACACAAAGCAAGGGAAACACATCCTCCTGCTTCCTGCACCAGAGCCCTGCCCTTTCCCCCCAACAGCCCTACCCTATCCCCAGCCTCACCCTTCAACACCTCCGTGCCCCCAGACTTATTTTCTCCACCCAGTGCACCCTGCCCTGCATTACTGAAATGTATACATGCCAGCCAATCTCGGGATGTGGCAGAGGACACCAAGGCAGTGACATGCAGCAGAGAGGCTGCCAGCCCATCAATAAAGAGCCCAGCTTGTTATTTGTGTGCTCACTCCTGTGCCTCCTCAGACACTGCCTGAATCCTAATGCCACAGAGCTCCTTGGATTGGCTTCACCACGCTGTGAAGACAAACTCCCCCAGATGACAAAGGAGCAGGTCTGTTGCTAAATATGAGCTTTTTATGATCAGTGTGCCAAGATAAGGAGCCAGGAACAACCACATGTAAGGGGGGCAGGCCTGGAGAGCAAAACTCAGTGCCCAGAACAGTGCAGGTGCACCAGCACGTAGCTCAGATCTCCAGACCCTCACCTGCAAGACATGCTGCCACAGCAAGGACAGAGGAACAGAGAAATAGCTGCTGGGCTTTGCTTGGGCAGAAGCACCCAGCAGTGTGCTTCTATTTTCCTGGCCACCTTTCAGTCTCACTTTGCTTCACTCTTTCTGATTTAAAAAGTGATTTGCAGCTTCAAGCAGGTATTTGAAGCAAGCTGAGAGCTTTTCTCAATGAAAAAAGAAATCCCAAAGCCTTCTCCTCTGAAGAAAAGGACAGGTTTGCTTTTATTAGGTTGGAATCGCACTTTGGACTTGCTTCTATGTCATGTTTTATGTTTTCCAAGCACTGCATAGGATTAGCTAGTTAATTAATACTTAGCATTATCCTCACAGATGGAGAGAGCTTCTAAGAACTTAAGGTAAAATATTTTAGCAATACAGATTTGTGCCAACCTAAATTTATACTCCTAAGCATAATGAGATTAGTAACAGGAAAAAAACAAAATGAGAGTAATAAACTACAGATCCTCTTTATGCACATACTGGTCCTTTCGCCTTTAGAAGTCCCCTTCTCACCCAGCATAGTAAGGAGGTTTTTAAGCTCTTTCTTTCATTTTTAATCAAAGTTGAGATTACCAGCCAGGGCACAAGGAGCCCATGGGAGCTGCAGGACAGCAAGCGGCATTGCAAGGGATGGGTGGCCCACTGCAGTGATGCTCTGCAGAGGGCACTGGGGCAAGGCATAGCCAGCCCAAATGTCAGCATAGGGGTCTTCCTGTGCACCCCTCCTGCTGCCCAGCTTCCTCCCTGCCCCAGCCTATCGCTGTGTGGGTCTGGACAGGGGAGATGAGCCCATGGCAATGCTCAGTAGAGTCATCCAGCTACAGGGTCTGCTGCAGAGCTGCAAACCCTATGGCACTTGTGGCACCGTCCAAGCCACTCACTGTCCCAGAGGGCTCAACAAAATCATCCCATGCAGGAGGGCAAGAGAGCTGCCTCATCCATGGCTTGCTCACACCTCTGGACCTGAAGATTTCAGAGTATTTTCCTGCTCTAAGTCAGAAAAGCTGCTAAAAGGAATCCAGACAAGGTCACTAAACATTTTGTTTTTAATTACTTTTCACAGCAACCTGTTCAGTTACTTTCAGTAGAAGTTCCAGTTAAACTGTTTTGACAGGGATTTTGTAGTTCACTTCACAAAGAAAAATTCAGATTCGCACTGAAAAAAAAAATCTAAAAATAAGGTATAAATTCAAAGCTGGATCTAGCTCAGGTTGCCTTTGCTTTTCTTTGGGAGGGGGGGCAGAACAGGTGATCCCACAGCTCCTTCCAGCCTAAGCTTTTCCATGTTTCCATGCAAACTATTTTAAAAGGTTTTCAATTATTTTGTCAGCAAGAGCCTTCTCAAAAAATAGCCTCTTTGTCAATGGCTGAATCTTAGCAGTAAAGGAGCACATCACTTGGGAAACACCATCGGGCTTAGAGCAGGCCCTGCAAGTCCATGTGCTCTCAGCTCAAGGCCAACCCAGCCACATCTTGCTCCTAAAATTCAGCTGCTCTTCCCCTAAAACCACCCAGCCCTCTGCTTAGGTCACTTAGGAAGAAAAAATCCCAAGCAATTGGACAGAGCTGAATTTTATCTTTTATGCTTCATGGGAAGTTTGCCTGGCACAGCCTGGAAAGCCAGATGCAATGGTGATGGCATGACACTAAGCAGGCTTCAGGTCTGGCTGAGGCTCTGCAGATGCAGTGGTGTGGTTGACACCCTAGAAGGAAAGGAAGCCATCCAGAGGGATCTTGACAGGCTGGGAAGATGGGCCCAGGGGAACCTAATGAGGTTCAACACTGCCAAGTGTCAGGGGTTGCACTTGGGCGGGAAGAATCCCAGACATAGACACAGACTGGCAGAAGAGCTTCTTGAGAGCAGCCCTGCTGAGGAGGACTTGGGGATTGTGGTGGATGAGAAACTGAACATGAGCCAGCAGTGGCTCTTGCAGCTCACAAGGCCAATGGGATCCTGGGCTCCATTAGAAGAGGGGTGGCAGCAGGGACAGGGAGGTGATTGTCCCTCTATACTCTGTCCTCGTGAGGCCCCATCTGGAGTACTGTGTCCAGAGCTGGGGCCCCCAATACAAGAAAGATGTGGGGCTGTTGGAGAGGGGTCAGAGGAGCCATGAGGATGATTAGAGGGCTGGAGCACCTGCCCTACAAAGAGAGGCTGAGGGAGCTGGGCTTGTTCAGCCTGGAGAAGAGAAGGCTGCGGGGGGACCTCATTGCAGCCTGCCAGTCCCTGAAGGGAGCTTATAAGCAGGAGGGGATTCAACTTTTTAGAAGAGCAGATAATGGCAGGACAAGGGGGAATGGATTAAAACTAAAGGAAGGAAGGGTTAGATTAGATATTAGGGGGAAGTTTTTTACAGAAAGAGTGATGAGGTGCTGGAACAGGCTGCCCGGAGAGGTGATGGATGCCCCGTCCCTGGAAGTGTTCCAGGCCAGGTTGGATGGGGCCCTGGGCAACCTTGTGTAGCTCCAGGCCCAGAGGTTGGTGGCCCTGCCTGTGGCAGGGGGGATGGAGCTCTATGATCCTTGGGGTCCCTTCCAACCTATGCCATTCTATGATTCTATGATGCTTTTTCTGTGTACTTAGGCTGCTTTGGTATTTGGGGTATTTCCTGGGACACCCCCATTTCCCAGCCTCTACCCACAAGCACCCCACACTGTTGAGATGCCCCTGAATCATGAGTTGCCCAGCCCCAAATCTCCCACCCCACAGAGCAGCTCTGAGCTCTGGGCACTGAGCTCAGCCCACTGTACACACAGTATCGCCATTTCCCAGGTACATGGGTCACCCCATCCCCTCAGGCTGGGTTTCTGACCCCCAACAGGACCAACAGCCCATGTGTCAACACCCCCTTTTGTTTTCCCTTCCCCAGAGCAGCACCCCATCCACCCAGGGGTGAGGCCAGGCCTGTGATGTCAGTGCCACGGCTCACTGCTGTGGGCTGCTTGCTCCCCAAGCATCTCACTTATGGGGAGACAGGGCTGGCAGAATTTTGGGGCTGGGGGGGTAGAAGGTGGTGTAGGTGGAGGGAGAGCTGTGCATCTCCCATTGCAGGGCACAGCCAGCCCCAAGGACACCATGCCAGTGTCTCAGCTGGAAGTTAGGGCAGCTGAGTTGGCACTGCTCCTGCTCCCTGGGGTTATTATGGGAAGCAGCACTCATTGGCAGTTTCCAAGAGGAAAAGCCCACGTTCCCTGGAGATTTAACCAAATAATTCAGAATAACTTAACAAGGGCAACAAGAGGCCTCCATGCTGGAGCACTCTCTCCAGCCTGGGAGAGCAGCCATGGAGCAAGCAATGTGAGGGGTCCTCTCCCTCATCTTCTGCTACATAGGAGGACAGGGAGCATCCCCGGGGCATCTGCAGGTCCTGGTTTTCCCACAGGGAAAAGAAAGCTGGACATAATGCTGCTCCCTGCTGAGGACAGCCTGCCCAGGTAGACATAGCCTTCCCCTGGGTGTTCCCAGCAAAGTCTGGCTGCTCCTTTGATTCTGGGCAGGGAAAGATGATCCTTTGAGCAGAAGCTTCCTGCAGCCTTCCCAGCTGTGCAGGATTATCATCTCAGTTACACCTTAAAATAGACCAGAGCATTTGCCTCATTCCCTTTGTGTGGAGACAGTGATAATTAGAACAAAGAGGAGCCTGAACTTTGCAGCAATGGGAACTTCAGTGGGGAGAGATCACATTGGCAGGAAAATCAATCCACTGCAAAAAGGGAAGAGAAAAGAAATCAAGCCATGAGGCCAGAGCTGCTTCAACAAGGCTAACAGCATGTTCAGCTGAATTAAGGGCCACCAATTAGATAGCTCAGATTAAGCAAAGACTGGCAGAAGATCTGTCTGGAAAAAAATCTGACCCAATTAAGTTATTTTCAAAGCTAAGATCAGTGTGGAGCACAGAGCAGTCCAGAGCAACCCATCCATCTTCTGCTGGGTCTAGGTCTGAAGGCAGAGGGTCCCATCCAGCTCTCACTGCCCACAGCAGCACTGGTCCCACTGGAAGGGGTGCCAGGCTTGCAGGAGAGGCACAACCACCAAGTGAGACATCCCAGCAGGAGTTAACACACCACATGCTGCAGGAATATTAATTCAGGCCTCTTGTTTGTAATCTTAAGGATTTAATTTTAGAAATTACAGCTCATCAGGAATTACTCACTGAACCTGGAAACAACAGACTGGAAGGAGGAAGTTACAAGCACTCCTGCCAGCCACCTCTCAAAAACAGCAGGATACAGGAGCCAGCCTGGGGAGGCAGCAGAGCCACCACCTCTAGAGTCACCCAGCACCCGGACTGGGACAGCCTGGGAAGCTCTGGCCACACAGAGCACTAGTGCAAAGTACTGAAGAGGTTATGGCAAAGGTCCCACTGGTGTGGGGTCACAGCTACCAGTCCCGCTCACCCCATGCAGTTGTAGTGTGGGGGTCTCTGCTGCAGGGTGCAGCACCCCACACCAGCACCCACTCTCCCTCTGCAGCAGAGCAAAGGTTACACCTGCCCAAGTCACACAAGAGCCTGAAGCCAGGCTGGGACAGGCACAGCACCACCAAAACTCATGCCAGATACTGAACCCCTGCTACAGACACAGCTGGGAATCCCTACAGAAGAATGCTTTGTGGTTTGGGGTCTGATGGGTCTTTCTCTGCTTCTGATCACCACTCAACCCCACCACACACACAGGCTTGGGCAGCACAGCTGGATCTCCCTCTGAGCCTCAAATCCTCCTGCCAGCATGTGTGAGCCCAGAGCCCTGAGGCAGCAGCAAGCGGGGAAACAAGAGCACAAGGGCACTGTGATTTAGGAGAAAGCCATGCCAGCACCTCACAGCCTCCTGCCGTACTGCAGCACTCCAGCAGCTGCAGCACAAACTTCTGTGGGCCCCAGACATGTCAGCAGCACAGACAGGGCCAGATCTGGGGCCAGGGCAAGTCAGCAGCATCCTTGCTGTGGGCAGCAGCCCAGCAAAGCCCCTGCATGGGGTAGTGCAGCTTGCACTGCACTTGCAAGACAGGAGTGGGCTCCTCCTAGAGAGGAACTGCTGTCCAGGGCAGCTTCAGTGGGGAAAGGATGTATTTCAAGTGCCCCTGCTCATCTCCTAAAGGTATGTTGCTCTGCATACCCCCACACCCTACCCCAGGCTCCCACTGGTCTCTGCCAGGGATGGAGATTGACCCAGTGCTGTATCCCAGCAGTGACCTTTGGGAAGAGGCTGGAGGGGCTCTCAGATCTGCAGCCCAGGAGGGGAGTACAGCTAGGACAGGCAGCAGGGTCCCCAGGGTCCCTGCCATCACTCCCAGCCCTGCTCCTGCAGCACACAGATTCCTAACATGCCTGCAGGGCCCAGAAACGGAAAGCTCCAAGTGCTATATTTAGCCTCTTGCTTATAGAGATACATCGTTTGGTTTCATAATGGATTTTGTAGACTATTAAATTCATTAGCAGTGCCTGGAGAGGACAGAAGTCACCCCAGCTTCAGCAGCCCACCTCAGCCCAGGCCACGCTCCACCTTCCTTCATGCCTTTGGCATCCTCAGGAAATCATACAGCACCACTAAGTCACATCGCTCTGACCCAGCCATCCAGTGCCAAGGCAACAGCAGCCACACATCCCACCACTCATTCCAATTACACCTTCCTTTGACATTACCTCCACCCTTGCTGAGAGCCTGGACCCCCCTCAGGGCTCAGTGGCACCCCTCCACCTCCAAACAAGAGCCACACCACTCCCCCCCACCGGCACCACAGGCTGCAGCCTGCACTCCCAATCTGAAATTCAATTAAAGCAAGCGTTATTTTGCTGTCACCCAGTCAGAAAGCATTACAGCATGTCACACATCAGATGCAGTTGGAGGCAAAACAATTCCCACTGAGAGGGAGGGTCTCCCTGGGCACTGCTCTAGACAGCACCCATTTATGGTAGCTTTCAAGTCTGCGTTTAGGTTAAACCCAGAGCATTATTTAAATAATCAGCTAAACAGCACTGCTTAGCCTCTGAGGCCTCCAGAAGTTCACCAGAAGGTAAAGGCCTATGAGTCAGATGAGCTAACAGGAAGAGGAGACACAGCCAGTGGCTGGTACTGGCCCAGGACCACCCCAATGCTCAACCCCCTGCTCCCAGGAGCAGGGCACAGCACAGAGGAAAACCTGGGAAAGCTGGACCAGCACCCACCTTCCCCCCCCCATCTCCAGCACACAGCCCTGCTTCACACTCTAATTTCTGCAAAAACGATAAGTTTAATTTGAAAGGGCATAATTCTTAATTTATGTGCTGTCATGAACAAAGACAGCAAAAGTAGGTCATTTCATTATCTGCTGCCTGAGTATTTTGCCAAGGAGCCAAGACATAAAGCTAAACAAAATCATCACCCAAGGTTCAGGATTCGTTTGTGAGGGAAAAAAACCCACCACATTATGGTTATTTTTCTACTTGCTTGATTTGCACATCTTGGATTGCAGAGCATATTTAGTTTGGCTTTATAGCATGCATTTATTGTGACTGTCATATTCGATAATGCTGCCTATAGTCAAAGAGCAATCCTTCATGGATACAGTGTCTCAATTTATAATTCAATATCACAGCTTTGAGAACTCACACAATAAGTCAGCCAACAACAAAAAAGCCTAAAACATCTCAATGCAAATAAACATGTCAGTGCATGAATGAACACCCTCCAAGGGAGGGACTACCAGCTGCCCTCCTTGCTCCAGACTTCCATGACCACCTGAAGGACACAGGCAGTGGAGAAGCTCAACCTGTGGGAGCTCTGTCCATGCCCCACGAGCCTCCCTTATGGTTTTGGGAGATGCTGCCAGGGCAGGGAGAACCAGGACAGCAACTGCACGCCTGTGCTGTGGCTCTATGAAGGAGTCCTCATCTGCAGGCTCACCACACCAGCTGCCTCACTGCCTCAGAGCAACTCCCAGGAGGACCTAGGCACCTCAGAACCCCACCAAGGCTTGGCTGCTCCTCAGTGCACAGAAGAAGGCACACCACCACACAAAGCCCTTGGGACAGGCTCAGTTACACCTGGAAGAGATGCAGTAACTCCATAAGAGCCAGCAGCGCATCAAGCTCTACCGCACCTGGGTACACCCCCAGTTCCTCCCAGCCCACATGCAAGAGCCCCCAAAAGCCCAAACACCCACACCAGATAAAACCATGCTGCTGTCCTACCTGTGTCAGCTTCTTGAGAGGTTTTCTGGGGGACTGGAGACACATGATGCAAGGGGCTTTATATCCAGCCCATCTCCTACACAGCCTCACACTGCTGATGTAACCCTCCTCAGGGCTCCTCACGTCGCCATTCCACCACGGCTGAAGCTAGCAACCAGCCCGCTGCCACCAGTGCCCTGCTCAGCCCCTAGATGGGGCCTGAGGGGGCCAGGACACTACTAGGGTCACCCCCAGGGAGCAGCTCAGCTCCTGCTGCTCCCAGGGACTGGCTCAGCCTGGGAGAGAAGGGGCAGGAAGAGCCGGAGGTTTATAGAGCTGGGCCCAGGTGGGGCTGGTCAGGCCAATCAGGACCAGGCACAAAAGCAGGGCCTGGTGCAGCACCCAGTCAGAGTAGGGGGTGTGTGTTGGGGGGGAGGGGGGTTCTGCTTTGGCTGGGATTGCCCTGTTGCAGGCTATGTGCCTGGTGTGCTGTAGGGAGGTGCAGTAGCTGGTAGGGCAGTGTCCCCCACCCCTAAAAGCCTTTCTCCTGGGGTTGAGGGGCTGCTGGGAAGTGGTGGGTGCTGGAGCCTGGCCTGGCTCTGTCTGCTGATGGGTGGCTCTAGGTGCATTCTGTGTACTTACTGGTAGCATGCACACACACCCCCTCACCTCTCCTGCCCTTAGCCCTGGCTAAGCAAGGTCCTGTGACATGTTTGGCATCTACAGGTAGTGCTGAGGGTGGGAAGCTCCTCTGCATGGTCCAGTGCCTGCTGTGGTGGCAGAGGAGAGCTCTTCCTCCTCCTACCTGTGGGGTTTCCAGGGCCAACAGCAGACAGATGGGGTGGTGACTCCCCAGGCTGCTCAGGGATCCTGGTGCTGCAGGGGTTAACAGCCACACCTGCACTGCCCTGCCCCTCTACCTTCTGCATGTGCAATTAATTTGCACAGGTGAGACAAGTGACAATTAAACTCTGCATGAAGGCAATGGTTCTGGTGGCTGCTCAGCCTCCAGCAAAGGGCTGTCCTGGGGAAATGCCTTGTAGATGGAAGGAGGGAGTGGGTTGCTGCAAGACCCCCAACAGCTTGGACCTTGAGAGCAAAGTCACACCATTGGCATGAGCATCCCTTTTGAACTTTGCCTTCTAGCTCCAACAGACTGTGGTGGATTGTTTGCAGTCAGTCAGCAGAGGCAGAAGGACACTCACAGTGTGAATAATTCCAGCTCCCAAGCACCACTGAGGAAATCACTGTGATGCTCTTGGACAACAAGAGGCTCAACTCTTTGAGGGTGATGTGAGTACTGCTGTGGCCTGGCCACCTCCTTGTGTTGCCAAGGGCCCATTTCTGCTGTACCTTGTGGGGGTTTTCCCTTCCCAAAACTTGTTGCATCTGTTACGGGTGGAAAGGTCCCCATTAACTTAGATGAAGTATTCTACAAGCACCTGGTGGAAGGCATGCAATCACCAGCACTTGTTCTCATGGGGGGCTTCAACTTCCCAGAAGTGGAAGGGGTTCACTGGGGAACAGGGAAAAGGAGCAAGCAAGCTATACCAGGTAATAACATGGCACCCCCAACCCCAAATTAGAAAGCAAAAATAATTCCCTTGCAGCTGATCTTTAATTTGCACACAGAAGGCACAAGGCTTGTGCCCACTGCAGGCTGGGTGCCTGGTCAGACCAAGCACCCCTGGCAGCTCAGCAGCCCCCTCACACAGTAAAACTAAAGTATCAACTCTTGTATTTCTTTCTAAGCCCTGTACTATGTCAGCAGAGTATGTCGCACTGTAGCTCAGTAATCACAAAGCTCTGCACACGTTAACAAGCAATTTCTCATTTAAGTTCTCATGTGTGCCATGGATGGGAGCACAGGAGTGTCGCGGGCTCCTTCCTGTCCCTCAGCTCGGGGCTCTGGCTGCTCAGATGGCTGCTGCTGTGCTGCTTGACTCCGCTCCGGCACGTACTGGTGTCCGGGGGATTTTCGGAGCTCTTTCACCTCCAGCTCAGCAGATGTTTGTGGAGTTCAACAGGCTGCAAGGAAGCATCCAGCTCCTGCAAGGCTGGAATGCAATGGGGGAAGGGGGGCGGGCCCCAAATGCTGTTCCATGCAGGCTGGTGAGAGCAGCATTGCTGCTCTGCTAGGTCCTCAGAGCTCCCAGATGTCCCATGGGATGGCCAGCATCCCTGCTCCAGGATGATGAAATGCCCTCTGGCGCTGATGCCTGTGGCCATGCAGCTGGCATGGGGGTACTCAGCCCCATGGCTGGGCTGTGTGCTCACCCTGGCCAGCTTCTCTCTTGTGGCCATCAAGGACAGGGGAGATGTCCCACAATGTCCCCATCCCCAGGAGGACTTTGTGCCCACTGGGATAGGGATGCCATGAGTATGATGAAGATGGGGGGACGATGTCAACCTCCCAAACCCCATGATCCTGTGTGCTTGCCAAGAGGCATGGTGATGACCCTGGTGAAAGAGATGTGTCCGTGGGCAGTAGGAGTGGGTACCGCATGCACGCCCCAGAGCTGGAAGGGGCAGTGAGAGGCCCTAAGTCACTGCATGGGAAACAATAGGAATTCTTCTACATGTAGATTCTATAGTAATATAATATTTCTCTTGCATCGAAACATATTTATTTTATATAGAAATATAATATTACTTTTCTGTATTATTATGTATATATGAAATACTTTAAGTCTCAGTGAGTTTTTGAGCTGATCTGACTTGGCCCCTCTTGTAATTTACTGTGGAGGAAAACCCTGATTCCTTTTCTCCCCAAACCTCATTCAGGGAATGTGGAGGGGCTCCTGACAGCCCTGGGGAGCTGCTGAGGTGTGTGCTGGGCTCTGAGCACAGGCACTGCTGCCATGGCTGGACACTGTTGGTTTACCTTGGCTAGAGACTGTGGAAGCGGGGAGACAAAAAATCTCAGCCCAGATACATTTCCCTCAATATAAGCAGCTTTTCACCCTCCTGACAACCCCATGCATGTTCCCCACCCACAGTTGTGCCTGTGGTGGGGATGCTGGTCCTCAGAGCACTGTGGCATCACCATGGGACAGGGGCCACAGGGCAAGAGGAGGTCTCTGCTTGCTACCCGAGGTTCCACCTCTCTACATTATGGCTAAAGTCTGGTTTTGTTGACTTAGGGGAAAACATCAGATCCTAACATTCCTCATTTGGGGAATTCCTCTGATTCCCTTTGGTGGGTGCAGTGAAATCCTGTCCAGGCATTTGCCAGGATCTTCAAACGTATCCCTCAGGAGAGTGGAGGGGCAGAGTGGTAGGGATGTCTGCAGGTGGATGGGGAGGCCAATGCTATGGAGGGGGCGGGGGGGGGATGTCCCCTGCCTGCAGTCTGTGGGCCACATCCCCCCAGGCACTGCAGCCTTGCTGTGCCCTGCAGCTCCCCTAGCCCTGCACGTGGCGCAAAAAGGCAGTTGGCGTACTCATGTACGTGTATCCATGTGTCTGTAAAGGCCCAGCAGCATGTGGGAGGGGCTGGTGGCCTCTGCAGACCCTGCACCAGTGGCAGAGGGCGGGAGGGGGTGACGTGCTGCGAGGCTGCAGCTCTGAGCTGTGCCCACGTGTCTGAGCCCATTACAGACTCCTGACCTGAGCAAGCCTGTAACAAGGAGCTCCCAGTGAGGAGCTGGGTGAGCATCTCCCTTGGGACAGCAGCTTCTAAGAGCCAGATGAGCTGTTGTTATGACTCCCTTGGGTCCCAATGCAGCCTTGTGCTGGGCCTGTGTCTTCCCTTGGCACACCCTCTCAGGGAGCAGTGAACTGCGAGGTTCAGTCTCCTCTGTGAATTGGGAAGAAGTGAGGGCAGATGGGGATGCTCTGTCCCAGCTCACTCTCTTGGTTCTGTGCTTGCCAGACCAAGCCACCAGCACCATGTAGCTGGTGCCTGGCTCTGCGGTTGAGTGTCTGTGCATCGCTGTGCTGCCAGAGTGGGATGGCAGTGGCTGGGGCGCTGATGTGCGGGTGCAGTGTGTCCTCCCGAGCCTGGCACGCTGTTCCTGGTCCTCTTCACATGAACTTCAATGTGGTGCCCAAGGTCCTGGTGCGTCCAACCAGTCTGTGCTTGGAAGGCACAGCATGGCCCAGGACATCACTGCTGGCTTCTCTTCCTCACGCTTCCTTCTCAGCAGTCAGGCTCTGTCCCTGCCCTTTTCCTGAGCATGGACCATGCAGAAGATGGAAGGCAGAAGTCACTGGCACTGCAAATCCTGGTCCCTCAGGATTGATGGTGGTGGCCATCCACAGTCATCGTAGGTACTCGGGGAGTGGGGAACATGCACTGCTCAAACAGAGGGGCTGAGGAGCATCTGACCGCTGGTCAGGGCTCCCCGAGGGTCCTGGGGAGCTCCCCCTGTGTTCCCAGGCCAGCTCTCTGCCATGATCCTGGCCCACCTGGCATGGAGCCAGTGCCTTTCATCACAGCTCTTTGATTCCTGGCTCATGGGAGCAGCCAAACCTGTGCTGGAGCTAATTGAAAGCCATGTTGGAGCGAGGGCCGGGGAGCTGAAAGCAGCTCACTGCTATTTAATCATCCAGCCTGACAGAGACATGCTCACTTAAATCCAGTGCTGGAGTTTTATTTTCAAGGTTATTTGGGCTGTTCTGACATAGGAGCTGCTTTCCCTAGGCCAGCATCTTCATCTCCCAGAGTCTGATCAGATCAGCACCATGCTCAGATGAAGTTCATCATGAAGTTCAAAGCTCCGTGCAGGATGGCCAAACCAAGCACCAGCAGCTCTGGTCCCCACACAGGACTCTTCTCTGTGGGAAGGATGGGTGGCTCTTCTCACCATGTGCAGTCAGCTTCATCCAGAAATCCTTGGTGGCCTCACTGAGGCAGGATCTCATCATCAAACTAAACCTTGCTCTTGTTTATACAGGTCAAAATTCAGAGTCCCATTGGGGTTTTGCCCCGTGTTAACAGCTGTAAGCATGGCTCTGCAAAGTTTTCCCCAGCAGCCTCCTGCAAAGCACATCAACACTGGCTTCAGCACAATGCTGGCCAACCGGCCCTGTGCCTCCGTCACCCAGGCACAGGGACATTGTTGGATGCAAACCTCTCCTGCTGCGGAGAACCAGTGGTTACAGAATCCCCAGGTAGGAAAAGTCCTTTAAAATAGAGTCCAACTGTTCCTGCCCTGTGCTAACCTATATCCCTGAGCACCCCATCTACCTGTCTGTTAAACACACCCAGGGGCGGTGACTCAGCCTGTCCCAGTGCCCCACAGCCCTTTCAGGGAAGAACTTGTCCCTAACATCTGAGCTGACCCTGCCCTGGCACAGCTTGAGGCTATTTCCCCTTGTCCCATCACCTGTCCCCTGGCTGAAGAGACCATCGCCCACCTCTCTGCACCCTCCTGTCAGGTCAGTGTAGGTGGTGATAAGGTCTCCCCTCAGCCTCCTCCAGGCTGAACACCCCCAGCTCCCTCAGCTGCTCCTTGGAAGGTTTGCTGCTCTCCAGCCCCTTCACCAGCCTGGTTGCCCTTCTCTGGACACGCTGCAGGGCCTCGATGTCCTTCTTATGGTGAGGAGCCCAGAACTGGACACAGCACCCAAGGTGTGAATACAGCATGTTTCTGCTGACTTGTTCAAGAAAGGAACTGCTGTGAGTTTGTTGGGGAGTGAGGACACAATGTGGGAGGAGAGGTCTGAGTGAGATAGGAGAGGAAATGCCAGCCTGGAAACCAGGGTCGTGTGTCTGGGCTGGTGAAAGGGTCTCTTCCAGGTGGGAGGAGAGCAGAAGCACCTCTGTCTTACGAATAACTTCCCAGTATGTTTAAGAAGTGGCAGAATATCACATAATCCATAGACTGACCTCAGCATCGCAGGGCCTGCATGAAAAAGCTAATTATCACATTGGCTCTCCAAGCAGGCTGCTTCTTCCCCAGGGCAAAGGTTCAGAGCTGGTAGGAAGCCATGAAGAGGTCTAAAACCTCTTGCAGAGGCAGTGGGAAGAAGCCTGATGTCCACAAGTGACTCTGGATCCAGCTGCAAGCATCTCTGAGCACCGCTCAAAGGGCTGTCCCTCCCTGAAGTCCCACTTGGAGCGCTCTGTGCCAGTGTTGGCCCCCACCACGGGTGACACACTGGTGGGTCTCTGCCTGGCAGGGAAATTCCTTGTTTCTCTGGGAACAAACCACGGACCAGGATCTGGTGGCTCCTCCACTGCTGTGCACCCTGCAAGGCTCCAAGGAGCCTTCTGCCAGCATGTCCATGACTGCATCCACCTTCAGCATCTTCTGGCCTTCTCCTCCCACCCCAGCATAGGTGCTGCCAGCAGAACCCTCCTTCTCTGTGGCAGGGACTGAGAGCAGGCAAATAGCACAGATCTAGTTAAAAGCATTCAAAGCCCCAAACTATCCATTTCCTTAAACAGGCTGGTTGGAAGAGCTCCAGCTGGGCCATTAGCTCAGGTAAGTTCTCCACCATCCAGCCATGTCGCCTTTCTGCCTTGTAAAAAGAAATACATTAAAAATACGTATTTACTCCTGAAATTGGCTTCAGCAGCGCTGAGCATCCCTGGAGTGATGAGTTTCACTCTGTGCACCCAGCCACTTCCTGTGAAAAAAGCTTATTTTAAATTAAAATAATCCTGAGGAGGGGTTTGGCTGCGGCGTTAACCCCTGCACACCGCGGCCTGATGCTGCGCCCGAGGAAATACCTTTGTGTGCCTCAAATCCTGGGCTCGGTGGGGACACCACCACCCCCAAAGAGCTCTTCGAGGGGGTGCACTCTCCTGCCTGACCGGATTTCCTCAGGTTGCAGAGACAAGCATGGCCAAGCCAAGAAATGCTGTGATGGGGATGGTGGGTGGCAGGATCCAGCCCTTTGTGCCCATTGCCCAGCATGCTGTAAGGATTGGCTGGAAAGGATGCAGGGCGGTGAGCATCACTTTGGTACCCAGGTTTTGTGCTGCTTGGCGGAGCCAAGGGTATTGGTTTCTGCCCGGGCTGCCCTGTGGTACTCCTCATCTGTCTCTGAGTCCTTCTCAGAGCAGCCAGATATTTTCCCAGCTCCCTTGCATGGTCCAAGGTATCTTCATCTCTGCTTTGCAAGCGCGGAATTGAGGCAGGGAGTTTGGAGTGCAGGACTCATGGCACTTGGGGTGTTCAAAGTGCAGCTGTGCCTGCACACTGGGTGTGTTTCTACCCCATAGCACAGGCAGCGCTGGGCTTTGCCAAAAGCCCTGGAGTCATGATGCAGCCCCAGGACCCAGCAGCATCGCACTGAGCCAGCAGAATAAATCACATCTCCCAACTCACGCTGCCAGGGCTTGACACAGCAACGCTCTCCCAGGGGTGACACAGGGACAGTGGCTGCACTGTGAGGCTGGGGGCCGGAGGTGGTTTGCAGGTGCAGGCTGAGGTGTGGCTGTGCTCTTTGCTGCTCCTGCTGCAGCCATCCCTCCTCCTCGGTGACTCCTGCACCGGTTGCTGGTGAAGAAGGGCCACTCGCCCTCACCCTGCTGAGTCCCTGGGAGGGGTGGACAGTCCCCTGCAGCATCTCCCCATCACTTGGGGCTCCAGGAGCACCAGGAGTGAGACAAACTATAGCTCCGAGTCCCGCAGGCAGTGTGTGCATGCGTGTGTGTGTGTGTGTGTGGACGATGCTCAGAGTAGCCCATGATGAAGGAGCAGCTTTGGTCTCTCCTGCTGCAATTGTTTCAATGCTCCCTGAAGCTCTGCAAGGGCCTCGTGTCACCCACGATCAGGTTTTGCCCAGCGTTTCTCCCCTGGGGGTGCAGCACGGTGGGTATGAGGCTTTTCGGTGCTGCCTGCTCCCAGTTGTGCGCGGAGCTGGGGACCAGTCACTCGGGGCTGTGGGGCTTTGCGGTTTCACAGAATCATAGAATGGTCTGGGTTGGAAGGGACCCCAAGGATAACAGAGCTCCAACCCCCCTGCCACAGGCAGGGCCACCAACCTCCAGGCCTGGATTGACGCAAAGTTGCCCAGGACCCCATCCAACCTGGCCTTGAACAGCCCCAGGGATGGGGCATCCACCCGCTCTCTGGGCAGCCTGTTCCAGCCCCTCACCACTGTCACTGTAAAGAACTTCCCCCTAATATCTCATCTAAACCTTCCCTCCTTTAGCTTCAATCCATCCTCCTTGTCCTGCCAGTCTCTGCCCTTTAACAAGCTGATTCCCCTCCTGTTTCTCTGCTCCCTTCAGGGACTGGCAGGCTGCAATGAGGTCCCCCCACAGCCTTCTCTTCTTCAGGCTGAACCAGCCCAGCTCCCTCAGCCTCTCTTTGTAGGGCAGCTGCTCCAGCCCCCTCTGAGCATCTCTGTGGCTCCTCTGAACCCTCTCCAACAGTTCTACATCTTTCTTGTACTGGGGCCCCCAGCTCTGGACACAGTACACAGGTTTGGTTTCCCAGAGCCTGGCATCATTTCAGTGCTTTAGAAATAGGCAGCACAGACCTTCCCTGGGTAAGAGATGCTCCTCAGCTCAGCAAGACTGAGATCTGATAAAGGTGAGGGATCAGGCTGATAAACCCCGCGATAACTAGCTACAAAGATGCGATTAGCAACTGACTGCAGGCAGGCAGCAAGCCCAGTGTAGGAGAGAAATAATCTTCTTAGGATGGGAGTGCAGCCACCACCTCAGGTTTCCCAAAAGCAGCTGGAGTTTTGGAGAGTCACTCTGGCAGGGCTTATTCTGGCTTCCTGCCTTGACTCAGAAGAGAGATGTCTTCTCTGGATGGACGGCTGTGAAGCCCAGCCCAGGCATCCCCTCCCGCCCTGCCCTGGCTCCTACCCCGGCTCTTGCCCCATCATGCCCTCAGCAGAGGAACAAGCACGAGCCCATTCCCAGTGAAATGAGGAGCCCGGGAGCAGTGGTGACTCATGTGCTGGGGATGATTCATGAAATGATGTTAAGCTGTGGCTTTTTTTGGCTTGGGGACAGAGGCAAGGCCCGTCCCTCGTCACCAAGGGACTTGTGGCCCTTCCAGGGTTGTGTCCCGGAGCAGCCTCTCCCAGGCTCAGCACCTACTCATCCCTCTCTTGGCCCAAAACTGACCTTTGCCTTGTTTGCGCAGTTATGAGACAACCCTTTTGAGTGGATAACCACTCTCTGTAAGGCAGGAAACACGCATGACATCTCCTTGGCCATTGGAGCAGGCGGCTGGCTCGTCGCATCCCCTTTTCTCTAGCAGAGAACCGCGTGCGATGATTGAGGGCCCCTCTCCTCCACATGAAGTGCCAGAGGCACGGAGCAGCCTGGACACAAATGGGAGACAGAGCGAACATCCCGGTCCCCACACCACAGTGGGAGCCCCAAGCGCTGCAGGGATCAGCTCCATCACCACGGAGGCTGTCCCTGTCCACAGTGTGCAGTGACACCGTCGGAGCTCAGAGGGGTGTGGGGTGAAAGGGACCCCCAGCTTCAGCATCGTTGCATCTCAGCCCTGCCTGTGGCATCGAAGCCAGCATGGGTGAGCAGTGATGGAGCTACAGGGGGAGTTTCTGAGCTTGCAGCCAATTTTTCCAACCCTTTCCCAGGAGAGACTTTGCTGCTGATTCAAACGCATCTTTTACAACCAAGAACCTCCTCACCTTGCCTTTGGGCATGAATTTTTCCTCCTGCTCAGTTTAGCCTGCTGAGCACCCGGGGTTATATCACTGCATCTCTCGGTGGCACTGGGACTAATTTGCTTCCGAGGACGCGGTTGCACTGCTGTGATGAGGGCAGGCTTCATGTGGGATTTCTTCCTTTGCCTCTTGTGTGGTGGATCTTCTTGATACATGGAAATTAATGATGAATTTCCAGCGGGATGCAGGGGTTAGTCTGGGGGGATGATGATGAAGCTTCCTGACTGGAGGAGGCTGCAGCTGCACTGGAGAACAATGAGACCAGCCACTTGTTTAGAAAAGGTATTGAAATCTTCTGCCCTGCATTGAGTCCAGTACCTGCACAGGGGGTTAAGCAAAGACATTTACACCTTGCCTTTAATAAAGGTGTACCTGCCTGAGCACCTTTACGCCTCTTGCTAAATCCCAGCCGCTCGGCAGAAGATAAATAAGGAAAAAACACGGGTTTTTTCTTTTGTTTTAGCATCTATTTTCTTTCTTCCTAGGTACAGCATCCTATCCTGGAGGACACGTGGCCTGGGAGCATCTTCATCCACTGCCATCAAAGCATGGTAACACAGCAGACCCCTCTCTGCAAATGGTGAATTTCTGATTTTGCCACAAAACTCCTTACAAAATCACCCATTTCCCCCAGCAGCTTGTGAAAGGAAATCCAAGCGTGTTCAGAAACAGCTCCTGGGGAAGGTCCTGGGGGGTCAAGAGTGGTTTGCAGACCCTGGCCATTGCGGATGGCTCTCCCCCTCCACCCTCACCCCAGCCCTGCACCACACTCTTTTCCCAGCCGCTTCCCTGACTGCATTTTGCTTCGAGCATTTGGCTGGAAGCAGCTCCCGTCGGGACACCCGGAGTCACAGCCCGACTTGGTGGGACACAGCCAGGCTGCCCAGCCAGCGTCCCCAGCCACCGGCGGGGCTCATGCCTCCATCCCCCCTCACGCAGCGGCATGAAAAGCGCTGGGCCAGCGTTGCTATTCAGCGCTGGCTATTTATATCCCGAGAGGGAGATGAGGACCAGCCGTGCAGCTGAGCCAGCCCGCGCGAGCAGGGGATATTTTTAAGTTCAGGCTTTGAAAAGGTTGGTAATGAACGCATGGCTTCACCAGCAGCAGCTGCACCCACTCCCCAGCCGGCTGCCCCTGGCCACCAACCCATCCCAGGGGGCTGGGATCCCCGTCCTGGAGCAAGGGAGATGCTCCCTGGGAAGCGTATTTGTGTGCTGGGCTCTGAGCCGCGAGGTCAGGGTGTGGGGAGAGGGGCTGGCATGGTGCCGGTGGCTGTGAAGCAGCTGCCTGGCTGGGGACTGGCCTCTCTGTGCTGGCCAGCCCAGCTTCATCCTCCCGACAGCCGGAGATATCCCAGTTGGAGCAATTACATCTCACTCCTCATCGCATGAAGCTACCGGATGCCATTCGGGCATCTCAAACGTGATGTCTGAGCCCTTCAGTGAAAAAAATCCCCCACTGCAGCAGCCTGAGCGCCCAGCCTGTCCCACCGCCCACTGTGTCCTCACGCGGGGCCGTGGTGGGACATGTGTCCCCAGCCCTCACCCCACCGCGTCCCTGGGTCACACCGGTGAGAGCAGAGCTGGCCCAGCCTGGAGGAGAGTCACTGGGCCCCGCGCTGGGCTCACCCCGTGCTGGCCCACGGGGAGCTCACTGTGGGGGGCTGCACGGTGCCTCTACTGTGTAATGCCATCTGGCAGTCAGGCAGCTCATCCCATGGGCCCAGGTCCTGTATCCCCAGGGCTGACCATAGAGACGCATCCAGACCCTTCTTGGAGCTCCTGGGCAGTGTGGGATGAGCTCTGAGCAGGGCAGGGAGGACCCCAGCCCCCAAAGGGCTTCCCAAAACAGGAGAGAAGAGGTGGGAGATGGGGGTGCTGGGAGCACCTCTGTGCTGGGGGTCCCCAGGGCTGAGCCCCAGGATGCTCCCAGCACCTCACTGGGTTCCCGCAGTGTCCTGGTGCTCAGAGGGGATTGATGGGGAATTTGAAGCATCCGTTCTGGTTCTCCTCCAGCTGCGGCCTGGCTGGTTTCAGCAGCCCTGATGTGGCTGTGTCCCAGCCCAGGGCTGGCAGGGACCCTGCTCTGTGCGTGCATGGCTTTTTCGGCTCTGGGGGGCCACTCGCAGCCATGGGAAGAGGTGGCAGCGAGGGGAACAATGCTGCACACATCAGCAAGTGGAAATCAGCGCAAACAATGGGAGCAATTTGGGGAGAAAAATACTGAGTCATTTGCAGCCTGAGTTCAGGGAAGGAAAGTTTCCCTGAATGCTAAGCTAAATGTCCCAGGTTGGCCTTTTCCTTTTCCATTACTGTGCCTGAGACCATAAAGTCCCCTGCTCAGATCTGAGCTTTTGACTAATTTCATTGGAAATCAGCAGGACTACAAAGTCATTACAGCTGAGCTCCCCTGTGTGAAGCAGTGGGGTGTAGGTGCAGGAGCTGGCCCTGGTTCCCATTGACCCTCTGAGCAGGATGGCTTTGGGGACCACCATCATCCTCAGGGGACCAACTCCTTGGGACATTCCACGGCTGCAGCCATGTCACCTGCTTGGCAAACCGCCCCCCAGTGCCCCAGTGAAGGCTTCCTTGCCTGCGAAGGGGATGCTGAGTGTCTGCGTGTCCGAATTCCTCCCTTGTGCTTGGGCAGAGGAATGAGATGGGGAGAGGAGTGGGATGGGGAGAGGAATGAGATGAGCAGCAGCACCCCAAATACACCAGCCCTCAGCCATTTCATTTCCCCAGCCCTTCACAGGTCATGGAGAGGTCTTTAGCGTCTCTGGGGCTAACCCAGCTGGCACAGAGACCAAGTGAAAAACTTCCTGTCCTGGTTTTGGCCGGGCCAGAGTTGTCTCTCCTGTGCTGACTGAGCTTCCCTGTGCTGGCTGCTTGGGGAGGCTGACACTGGCCCAGCCAGAACCAGGACACTCCTGCTGCTCCCAGCTGGGCAGCTTGGGACCTTGAGCAGAGTGGAGGAACCCTCTTTGGGCACGGACACCTTCAGCCCCGTGATAAGGCATGGGAGGTGCCGTCAGAGCAAGATAGGGATCCACCAAAGCAGAGCCTTCACCCCAGCCAGACACTTTGAGGTCTGTGTGGTTTATTGTCATTTTCCTGTCATTTTTCCTTCAGACCCAGGTGAGCTTGAGCCCCTGGGCTGGGGAAGGGCTGGGGCCAGAGGCTGCTGCAGCTCTTCTCCTCCATTAGCTTTCTTATTGAGTTGTCTCTCGCACCATTCACGGCAGCAAAATCCGCTCCAGGCATATTAAGGATTCTCCATGCAAAACTGATAAGCTGAAGGCTCATTATTATCCCACAAAGTGATTATCTTGCCTTGATGAAGTCTCATATTTGCCCAATTTCAGATGGAAAACTTCCTCTTTTCAATTTGAGACTAATTCATTTCTTGACTCCTGGTTACAGTGCAAGATATCACAAACACTCCCGGCCTGGGCTGCCTCTGATTTATATCGTTAAGAATCGTTTACTTGCAATTAAAATGAGCCTTCGGGGCTTTGGCAAACAAGGCGGATTAGCTGGCAGTAAAACAGCAGCTTTTCCTAAACAGCCACTTCAGGCCATGAAACTGGCTGGGAGGGCATAGGCCGAGCTGCTGCCCCAGGGCTGTGGCTGGAGGAGAACCAGAAGGGATGCTTCAAATTTCCCCATCAATCCCCCCTATATCCCCCCAATCACCCCTGAGCACCAGGACACTGCAGGGACCCTCCCAGTGAGGTGCTGGGAGCATCCCTGGACACAGCCCTGGGGACTCTGGTGCCCCCAGCACCCCCATCTCCCACCTCTTCCCGCCTGCTTTGAGGAATGCTTTGGGCGCTGGGGTCCTCCCTGTCCTGCTCAGAGCTCATCCCCCACTGGTCGGGAGCCCCAGAAAGGGTCAGGATGAGTCTCCCTGGGGGTTCGGGACCTACATGCTGCAGCACCAGCCTTGGGTAGAGAAGTCACCTAGCAGGTATTCTTCATCATTAGAGTAATTAACCATAGGGTCATATAATTGGCAAGCCCTCCTGCTTTTGGCTGCTCCAGGCTCTGAGGAGCAAAAGGACCCAGCCCTACACATGAACAGGTCACTCCAACAGCCCTCCCAAAACACCAATGTGGCCCAACCTGTGGATTTGGAAGGTAAATCCCCCAAATCCCACCAGGGAGACTCAGCATCCTGGGTGTTCCAGAGAGCCCAGGGGGAGCAGAGTCGGGTTAGGGGAGATGCTGGGAACCCCAGAATTGGCTGGTGGAGGGACCTCTGAGCTCAACTGCCAAGAGCAACCAAAAGTCTCCGAGTCATGGAGCGAAGAAGAGACAGGCCCCAGGCTGGGCTCTTCACACTAAAGCAGAGATCTGCGCCAGCAGGATGGATCTGTGGAGTCGGATGTTTCTGCTTTGGTAAAAGCTGGAGGGGTTTTTGGGGTGTGTCCATCAGTGTGGGGGACAGGAGGTCGGGCCAGGGGAGCGGGCAGCTTTCAACCAGGAGTCCTGCAGTGCTCTGAAAGCATCTGCTTGGGTGGGCTGGGTGTGATTCAGCAAGAAACTCTGATGGCTCGGGGCTGCTCTAGCTGCAGTGTTGGGTGGGGGGATGCAGGCAGGGGGTACCAGGCTCTGGCAGCAGTGAAATAATAATACTGAAAGTCTGGATGCACCGTCCCTGCCTGTCTCTGGACAGTGGCTGAGGGGTTTAATCAGCACTCGCTGATTTGGGGAATTTTTTGTTTGTTTTTAGGAAATGGAGGATACGTGGATGGACTGTGTGTAGAGCTGAGGTCAGGTTGTCATGCTGGCGCTTCCCAGCCCACCTTCTGGCAGGGCGGATGGTCGTGTTGGTTTGGGGATGGGGGGCGGCTGCCTCCGAGGGGTCCTTACCTAGCGCCCCAAGCTCTTGAAAGAGCAGTAACTCCACAGATGAAGCAGCCTGAAGTTCTTTGTGTCTTTACAGAGAGGTCTCCCCACCTGGGGCATGGGGAGGAGAGGGCTGGCCCTGGCTCTGCACCCAGCTCCCGGGGCAGGAGGGGATTTTTCAGTGGACCCAGGTCTGAGCTTTGAAGGAGGCGTTTCTTCCAGGGTGGGTTTGGATGTGCAGAGCAGCTGTAAGCGGGAGCATGGCTGAGAGCCCCCTGCCCAGCAAAGCCCCCTCCCAAGCAGAGCCCCTGCACAGTGAATGCCACTGGCAGCGAGTGCAGAATGAGCCATGCAGGGTGCGCATCCATCCAACGCCTCCAGCAGTGGAAAGGGCAAGGTCCCTACGTGCCATGAGCAAATTGCCTGCATGCTTTACTTGACAAAAGCAATGAGGGTTCTCGCTTCCCCAGGCTGCTGAAGCCAGGCCTCCCTCCCTGCTGCAGGGTCTCTGTGCCCTGTGCAGCCCAGCCTGGTGTGGCTGTGGGCTGGTGGGGAGTGGGTGCAATGGGGTGGGTGCAAGGGGAGCTGAAAGAGCCAGTGGTGCTTGCGGGGGCTGTGGCTGTGCAGGCAAGGGGAACACTGCAGCGAGCGCTGGCACCAGCCAAGCTGTTATTTCTCATTCGGAAGCCTGTTTGGTGCTTCAGTAACAGGACAGGAGCCTCACGACCTGCGTCAAAGGTGGTTATGTCTGCTCGAATTAAGGAGCCCAAGGATGCTGCAAAGCCCCTGTAAGCATGCCTGCTGTCCTCCCCCCGGGATGCCAGGCTGGAAGGAACCCAGCAGAACAGGGCTGGCCGGGAGAAAAAATAAATCATCCCCTGGCCACTGCCGTGAGAATGACCCAGGCGAGGCTGCCAGCAAAGCAGCTCCTCCGCAGGCAAGGCAGCCGTGCCCTGGTTGCTCAGCCCTGCCGCAGTGCCAGGGGCAGCAGGGTTGGGGTCGCTGGGGGGTTGGGGTTTGTTTGGGCCGAGATGCTCTGTGATGTGTATTTCTGCATCTTTTTGCTCAGAGACCTGACCACTGCAGCTTTTTGTGGTGTGATTTGTGCTATATGGTACTGCTCAGGGTGCTGCTGGCAGAGCTTAGATGCTTCTTCCCCAAAGCCTGTCTGGGGAGGAGGGGACACGGTCCCCTGCTCCAGAGTGGCTTCCTGGGTGGTTGGTGATGGATGTCGGTGTGGAGCTGAGCTCTGGGACTGTGGTACCCAGCAGAGGGTCCTGCTGCCTGCCAGGGCCTCTCATGCATCCCTTCCCTGCACATCCCTTCCCTGCGCTGGCAACAGGTTTATCTTGTTTTGTTAATAATATAAAATAAAACAAAGAAAGGAGAATGAATGGGATAGCCCTGGCAGGCTGGTGCAGAGAGCTCCTGTTGTGCCTGTCCTCCGTCTCCCAGGAGATGGAGAGGACGAGACAGGAGAGTCCCAGGGCTGGGTTGGGCATGAGCAACCACTTGTGCTTTCTGGTGCTGCGCCAGCACATCCTCTGTGCACAGCCAGTCACAAACACTCACAGATTTCATGCAGTCTCTTTTAATCTGAATTTGGATCCAATGTAGGGGGTGTGGTGCTGGGCCATAGTGTGTCATGTCTGTCCCCCCCCCACCTGGATCGTGGCAGTCCAGGGTCTCTGTCACCCATAACAGAGGGGCTGAAGGTTTCTAAGGTTGGGTTGTGTATGCAACTCCGTTCACAGTGAGCATTAATAAAGCTTGTCTTTCCCTGAATTTGATTAACCACTTCTGAGCCCACTGATGGGTTTGGGCTTCCAGAGAGTTCATGCCCATGAGATCCCCAGCTTGACATTCCTTGGAAAATGCCCACCCTTTGCTCACAGCCCCCTCCCTCCTGGTTTGGCTGCTTGCACAGAAGGGGAAGGTTTCACTCCCCAAAGGGTCTGCCTTTTACAGCTCACCCAAGCAGGTTTACCTCCTTACACCCAAAATCCCTTGGGCTTATCTGCCCTCCACAGCAGGTTCCTCGACAGCTCTGCCAAACCCCTCTGAGGGTGACAGCTGTGTCTCATGCTCTGCCACATCAAAGCAAAACCAGAGGACCAGCTTTATTGTGGAAAGTGGTGGCAGAAGCCAGCCAAGGTGGGGAGAAAGATGTGGGGGTCTCCGCTTGCTGGGCACAGGGTGAGCCTGGCCTGCAGCTGGGCTGTGCTGGGCTCCCCATGGGCACTTCAGCCAACCATAGGTGAGCAGGGGGCCAGAGTCACCCCCGGCTCTGCCACGCAGGTAAAGCCCCTGGTGCTTGTCATGGTACAACAGAGAGCTGTGAAAATCACACCCTGTCCTTCCCTGCAGTCAGGCGCCTTCTTGGGGTGATGGTGTTACAGGTGCTCTGCTGGTCAGCTGAAGGATGTGTTGGAGCAATCCTGATGGATTCTGACCTTCCTGCCTGCGTGTGGTGTGGCAGAACCCTGCTGAACTGCTGGCAGCATCCTGCTCCAGCACCGTATGGTGCAAACATGAACTGGTCTGGGAAACGTTAACTTCAGGCTTCTGGAGACGCAATTGGCTTTTATCTTTTAGGTTCAAAGCTACTGGACCACTTCAGAAGCCTGTACTGGTGGCTTGATCCATGTGTTAACAAAAACCCAACTGCCCCATAAATTGGGATAGTTTAAAAAATTTTCAATGCATTAAAATGGCCAAAAAAGAGAAATGGCTGCGTGGAAAGAGGGCCAGATGTCTGCTGGTGGGCAGTGGCTCTTGCCCTGATTGCCTGGGAGGTGGGGATCGAGGGGCTCTGGCCCCTCCTGAGTCCAGTGATTCCCTTGAGGGAACACTCTGGGCTTCATGGATGCTCAGGCCATAGGGAGAGGATCTCCTTGGTCAGAAGGTTACTGGCTGTCCCTGTGAGCTGGGGTCGCTGCCCAAAAGGCCGCTGTTGCCTCCTGAAGACCTTTGAGCAGGACACTAATTCCCTCTAGTTTACATGCAGTATTTATTTGATGTCTGGATAATTTGAACCTACAGAGTTATTAATTATGACCTTAATCTGATCGTTGCTTTGTTCCATTTTTAATTAGCTCAGTAAAGCTGGACTCATTTCACTTGGCAATGTACTTAAGTGCACATCTGACTGCGTATCCTCCTTCTATCCATCGGAAGCAGCAGGGACTGGCTCACTCCATCACACTGTGACCTGGGGCACGAACTCTGAGCAAACCTCAAGTAACGGTGAGTTTACAAGCAGGCTGCTCTGCTCCCAAGTGGCTGAGTAGTCCCTGTGCCTGTGTGGGTAAATGTCCTGGTGGCAGGCAGTCAGGGAGAGAAGGGGGATCCGAACCCCGGCAAGCGTGCAATCGAGAACCAGCCTTGTTTGGGGTTGGTACAGGGGGGATGCAGCACCCGTGGCAAGGTTCAGGAGAGCACAAACCTCGGTGATTGAGCAGGTGCCGCTGCTCTGGGTGGGGGGAGCTCAGGCTGTGCACGCTCTCGTGGCTGTCGCTTGGTGAAGACCTGCAAGCAGAGGGATGGCTTGGAGTTACCTGCTCTCAAGGGTTTTAGTGATGCTCACAGGGAGCTTTTATCCTCTTTTAGCCTCTTGGAAGGAAACCAAAACTGCTAGGGGAGGGCAGGGGGCTGGGCAGTGTCAGCTGCATCCTGGACCTGCCAGCATTGCCTCCCAACTGCTGTCAGCCTTTGGTGCTGACATTTGATGACACTTCCATGGTCCAAGGGCTGAGATATCACTCATCTGTGATTTTGCTGCGTTCCCAGCTCTCCCGGGTTACTTGGGGCAAGTAATTTCCATGGTTTCCCCGTCACAGGGAGGGGATAACGGTGCTGGTCACCACTGCTGGGCCCTTCGAGAGCCGTGGATCCAAAGTGTGCTCACTGGAAGGGGTTTGCTACTGCTCCTCCCAATTTCTCTGCTTTTAGACTCGTACAGAGCTTCAGATGCCTTCTGCAAATGCAAGGAAATAATGCAGGGCTGTGCCTGCCCTGAAAACCTCTGCTGCTGCTCTGCACCCCAGGGCTGCATCTATCTGCTAAGCTGATAGAGCTCTTGAGGTTCACACTGGAGGTGAGCATGTAGCATGGATGGGGTTTTAAGCAGAGGATTAGCACAAGAAAGTGCCACTAGTTGAATAAAAGTCATGTTTTGCCCTTTTATCTCCCCTCCTGATTGCACTGCTCGCCCTTGTGTGAGCACTTGTGCCAGGCTGTGGCTGTGCTGCAGTGGAGCCAGGGTGGCAGAGGATTGCTGCACAGCTGAGGTGAGCTGAGACCAGGTTTCCCAAAGTCGTGTGGCAGTCACACCTTAAGTGGGCAGAGGCCCTGGGATCCTTAGGCACAGGAGTGCTAATGAAGCAGAACTGCTTCCCCACCACATTTTCCACTTTCTCCCACTTTGTTGCTTAATTCACAGCAGGGCAGTTCCACATCCAGCCTCTTGGGATTGAGTTTAAGCAGAGCTGGATTTAATCACCTGTCTCATTAATCCCTAATATTCTGTGCTCAGGCCTCACAAACGGAGCTGTGCAGGAAGGCAATGCTGGTGTGGGAAGGAATTGAACAGCTTTAGTCTACCAGAAAGCCATATTACCTGTTCCCCAGCTGCCAAATGCTGTAACCCTACTGGTTTCACTGGAGGTTGTGGCCCAAAAGTTCCAGAGTACCTGAGCATCGTGTTGCACAGGAAGCAGGGATGCCGAGGAGCTGGAGCAGGTGATGCTCATCTTGGAGCCAGACCAAAAGGTCCTCTTCTAGTGATCACCTCTAAGTTATCTGAGGTGAGCGTTCCCTTCGGATTGCAGCTTTTTTTCCCCTGGAAAACGCAGGTGGCAGGACCAGTCCCCACTTGCTACAGGGCAAGAGGCATCCCTGTGTCTGCTGGCCCTGCGGCTGCAGCGGATCGCCATGCACTTGCCATGCACTCGCAAATTTAAAGCCTCACCATCCCTGTGGCTTTTCACCAATGCTCAGGGCGATGCACCACACAGCAGCTGAGCAAAAGGCACTGGGATTTCAGGCCCCTTTTGATGGCCACGTTCCCCAGGATGGGAGGATGGAGTCTGTTCCCCAGGAGGGAGTAGGGGACCTTAGATGGTGGTTCTGTTCTTCTGGCCTAAATTAGGCAAGTGAAGGTACTTCACTTGGCTTCAAACCACCCTTCCACATGCCATTGCCCATCCATGAGCAGGAGGCAAAACCAGAGGGGAAGTCAGTAAGGGGGAGAGACTCTATACAGCCCTAATTATCATGTGTTCAGAAGCCATGGAAAATCACTCCAGCCCCTGTCCAGCAGTCATGCTGTGCTTGCTGTCTTTCCATCCTCTGGGCTGTCATCTTTGCTCTCCCTTTCATCTCTTCTTATTGCTCCTCATGTCGTGTGCCACCTCAGATTATGGTCCCTTCCTTCCCCAGACAGAGACCCGTGATGCCCACACTCCAGGCTGGGCCCTCGGCAAGTGGCAGCTCTTCCAAAACACAGCGGGGTAGGGGGGGGAAAGGGCAAGTTTAGGCAGACAGTCCTCTGGAGGAACTCTCACAGGCTCCCTCCTAAAAGCTGTTAGATCTCCAAAGCACCCCTCTGACACCACATCCCTGGGTCTACAAAACCTGTCCTTTCTCCCTGATGTGCCAGAAGCAGCCTGTACTGAAGGAACCACCCACCCTGCCTAATTAGTAGTAATTAACACCCAGGCATGAAAGCAACAGTTGGCATACCTCAGGATTGGGATAGTTTGGGTTTGCCCTGTCCCTGTGTGAACTGGCTCGGCTTTGGGGTGCTTGCACCCTGTTTTTTGGCACTACTCCTTCTTGTTCCTCGTTACCCTGTCCTGATCTCACTCCTCTCAGGCACTGTGCAAGCAGTGGGTGATGGGGACCAGCACGCTTTGCTCCGGCAGGACAAATGATGCTGGGTTGCTTTTGTTCCCCCCAGCATCTCAGCTATAAATAATTGAGCATTTTAAAACTCCATTTTCTGCCACAAGACTCCAGAGGAAAAGGTTTGGATCTGATATACAGATATATTTTTAAGCAGTGAGAGACTGATGTGTGCTGCTCCTGCCTTGCTGACACCCCGCTCAGTCACCTCGGGCAGGCTGTGCCTGCTCCTGCGAAGAGGAGAAGCTGCTGGCTCCCCAGCAGCACTGCTGCAATGCCTGTGCTTGGGGACACGGTGGTGCCTCAAGCCCTCACAGCGGCCCCTGGGAGGTTTGCTGCCCCTGGGGTGGGCACCGAGCAGCCCTCCCCCAGGTTTCAGCTTGTTTCTGTGTCTTCTGTGGCTGGTTTCCAGGGAGGAAAACCAGCTCTGAGCCTCAAGGTCTTCCAGCTGGCTCTTCCTGTTCTTGCTTTCTGAAAATAACAATAGTGGGAGGTTTATGTTCCTTCTCTCTTTTCTTAATTCACTCTTTTCTGTGATGTTACAATTGCTTAAGTGGAGCTTTCCCTGACGTGATGTCAGGGTAAACTGTGTGGCAAAATTACAGCCAGCTGAATTAGGGCTGTGTTTTCTGCTCCTCTCCAGCATTTGAAACAAGCAATGACTAGTTTTCCAGTGCCTAACTGGGTGGAGTGTGATCCCTCCACCATCTCCCAACTCTACAGTTCTCTCTGCACTTTGGAAGGCACCAAGACCTGTGCAAAGCACAGCGTGGGCTCTTGGGGTGACCTGAGGTGCCTGGCATGGTGCCTGCAGCTCCTTCTGGGCTGCAGTCCCACCTCTGGGGCCCACCATCAAGCTGGTGGGCACAAACATCCTAAAGTTGCCAATACCTTCCCAGAAAGATTCAGAAATAAGCAAGTACCAGGTATAAACGTTATCTTCCTTTGTTTTTTAATGGTTTTTAACTTAACACAGCTATACCTAGGAGAAGGGTGAGACCCTGTGGTTTTGGGGAAGTCGTGTGGGCAGCCTTGTGTCCGGAGAGCCAGGCTCAGATGGGATGGGGTGAGCCTACGTGTTGTGCTCACGCTTCAAAGCCATGGCACTGACTTGAGGTAACTTCTTGTTCCAAACCTGGATTTTTTTTTTCCAAAACTGAATTTGCTTAAACCATTGGACAGAGGGGGCTGAGGGAAGCAGGGAAAGGGCAGGAGAAGGAACAGGGAAACATGGATGTTCCTGAATGAGAAAGCTGAGGCAAGGATACTGCTCTTCTCACCCACAGCTGCATGCAGGTTGGATGGATCCAGATGGATAGGTGAGACTTGAGTTTGGCATTTCTACTTCTGGTCAAGGGGGCAGAGATACATCCTGTGCAGTGACTGAGGTTCTGGAGAGCTGGGGAGAGTGTTCAGAGGCACAGGAAAGCCCCAGATGTACCGCGTAGGAGCCATCGCTGAACCCAGCAGGGTGCTTCGAAAGCCAGAGTTACCTTGTCTTCTCCCACATAAGAGAGAGCAGAGATCAGCAGAAAAAAATTGCTGGGTGCAATGCTCATCCCTTTGCTACACCACCACAGGAGGCGGGAAGCCCTACTAATTTTTCCCCTGGTTAAAAAGGACCTTGATAATAGGATTTATTTGAGTCTTGTTAGCAAATGCTGCCCCATTCTCTCCCCACCCCAGGGTAGGGACACACAGCATGGCCACTTGCCCGGGCAGACAAGCTCAAAGATGGGGAGGAAATGTGATTTATTTTTTCCCCCTGATGACTTTCCTCCCAGTAATCTTAGCTGCTATTTGTAACGGCGGCGGATGCCGCATCCTCAGACAAAATCTGCTCTTCAAGTGATGATGTCCCTTTTTATAATAAATGCTGCCAACTCCCAGGAGTGATAGCTCACAAACAATCAGCGAAGGGACAACGGGAATGCTCTTTGAGATGCTGTGCAAAATAGATCATCCACTGTACAGCAACAAATCAAATTTAAGGAGAAAGAATTTGGAAACAAATTACCAGCAAGATATTTCAAGCTGACAGCAATTTGGAGCAACTTAGGTCTGTCTGGTAAGAACTGTATTCCTTTTATTTCCCTGTCAATAGCAGCTACCCTGTAAGATTGGTTTCTCGTTGATAATTCTCTTGTCTGGAACAGAAACTCCTGAGTACACTTACGTTGATAACTCTCTCTTTGATCACATTTCGGCAGTGATGCTTTTCACCTTGATGACAGGATTTCTCCCTTTGGGTGAAGCTTCAGTGCCTAAAAGCCACGTGGGTGTGGGATTTCCAGCCTCCGGGCCTTCCGGTGCAGTGCAGGCAGCGCGCTTCTGGGCTTGGGCTCAGGGCTGGGAATGGCCAGGATATGAGCTTGGGGCAGGAGTTGCGGGGATACGGGCACTAACCTGCCCTGCCTCAGTTTCCCTGCTAGAACAACCAGGTAAGAACTGTTTGTATGTCTGTCTGTCTTCATGGGAGAGGAGTAATTACTCTCTGCCAGTAATACCTCTCTCCCGTGTAGCCTGCAGCATTGAGAGGTGAGGACATCACCTCTCTGTGTGTCCAGAGGAGCGATGTGGAGCTTCATACAGCAAGTATGAGTTAGCAGGAGCTAACAGGGGGAGGGGAAGATCGGATACAGTGCAACCACAGGCTAAACGTAGAGACACAGCCCTGCCCTCACTCGGGGTTGGCCTGGCAGCTGGAGTTCAAGTGTGGTGTCACCAAGAGAGGTGGAAGTGGAAGCCAGGAAGGATCTCACTCTGGCATGCAGGGGATGTGCCTTTCTCCAGCATCCCCTTGACACAGCACTGAGGACCCATCTCATGCTGAATGTGGTGCTAGATGTGTTAATTGTGGAGGCAGGTCATTAATGTCAGTCAGTAAGCACAGAGAGGACGGCAGGGAGGAACGTGGTGGGGGTAGAAGGGAACGCAGTGGTGCTGACATGCCCCAAGCAGGAGAGACATAAAATGAGCACACTAGGCTGTAATTTGCCTGTAATTTCTCCTCAGGAAGCAATGAAAGTTTACGACGAGCCATGGCAATGCCCGTGTATCTCTAGCAGAGACTGGCAGATAAAAATAGGTTGGAATCGCACTGAGGAAAAGAGAATTCTGATACCCCTTTGAAAACTCTCTGTGGCCAAGTGATCACAGCCTGTTTTGGCCAAGTAAAAGGGATGCCAGTTGTGGCTGACAGTGGTTTCAGTCGCCCTCGATTTAGCACAAGCCAGGCCCTGCTCATGGGCAGAAATAAGTCTCTGCCAAGGGAAATCAGCTGAGCAGAGCGATTCCACTAGTTTGATCTCTTGAAATAGAACCAAAGGGATTCGTGCTGGTTTAGCAAAGGCCTAGCTGCCCCTGGGGGTCATTGGGAGAGGAGGATTGTTTCCATGTTGTTTTCTTGATTGCCTCACTTGGTGCTTGGGACCAGCTTATACTTTGCTGAAGCCTGCTGAGCTTCCAGGGAGCATCAAGGGGAGTTGGTGCTCTGAGTGTAGGGTCAGGTGCTCCTATAGCATGGGATTTGTGTACTCCACTGGTTTCTGCTCTGGGTCCGTAGTCGGGGAATACTGTACTCATCAGGAGGGAGGAAAGCCTTGATCCAATCATGGTTTAAATTTGTAGCTTAAGTTGTGGTCCTTTAACAATAGCCGAAATGAAAATCTCCCAGCACTCGTTTTGCACTGCATCCCCCTTGGATGAAGGAAGCGATCTGCTGTGCCTTAGAACTACAATCTTACTGTCTGTTCTCCACGGATATGAAATCGCAGTGAAGTAACAGGGGCTCCATATAACAGTAAGAATTCTTTCCCCCCTGTGCCTGTGGCTAAGCTTTCCTTCCCTGGCCTGTCCCACCTCTCCAGGAACCACGTTTCAATAGTGCCATACGCCCTCGGTCTTCACAGCATTTTAGGATCTTTCCAGATGGAAAGTGCCATAGAAATGTAAAACCTTATTAATTAAAGGCTGAAATAGATTCAGTGTGTGGAGGTCAGTGACTCATGCAGTAAGATTCTCAGGCTCCTGCTATGCATTGCCTCGGGGCGCTTTTTTGAATGTTCCCTTCTCTGGGGCTATGACAGTTTATTACACAAAGGCTCTGTGAACTAGAGGTGAATGCAAACTACTCCAGCTAGGCTGTTCCCTGGTTGGCAAAGCAGCCACCAGTGAACTCAGTTCATGCTGAGGCTTTTGGGACAGCCTAACTTCCTCCTGAATACGGTTTCTGCCTGATTTTTTTTCCAGGATGCCTGTGCTGTAGTCTGTGCGCGTGGGGGGATGCTGCTTGGTGCTGGTGGCCCTGGTCATGCTGGCATCCTGTATTGCTTCTGGGTTTCTCTTTCCAAAGGCTCCAGGACCACTTGGCGATGGAGGAAGAGACAGTCAGGATCCAGTGTCTTCCTGAGGATGAACCCAGGCATGTTTCCAGCAGACGGTTCTTCTTGGAGAGGGTGGGCAGTGATGGTGAGCGGAGCCATCGTAAGCCCGGGAGCCGGGGGCACAGTCTGTGCCGAATTCGGAGGCATTCCAGCATTGACCGGGGCAGCAAGGTCTGATCCCCAGGCAGCCAGTGGTGCCAGAAGCCCCAGTACATCTGCAGATACAGATATACCAGGAAATCCTGACTGTCATTCTGATGGAGGTTTATTTAACCCAGCTGCAGTCCTACCAGAAGCACCACTTACACATTTCTGAGGCACGCATGGCCCAGGGACATTGGGATTTGCTTCCTGGCTGTGCAGACATTGATTCCTAACTGGATCTCTGGAGATGATCTTACTTCTTGAGGAACAGTGATGCCTCCCAGCTGCATGGGAATGCTGCCACTAATACTGGGGAGCCCCTGGGACTTGATGCCATAGCATGCACGATGTGACTTTTGTGCCAGACCCTCAATTTTGTCACTTTGCTACATTGCTGGCTTCATCAGGACCATCAGTCCTCAGCAGATGCTGCATTTTGGAGTAACCCCCACAGCAAAGCTCACCCAGCTGTAAGGTCCCTGCCTTGCTCCTGTCCCCTCACAAGCAGACCAGGGCCGGGCATCTCTGCAGATAGCACAGAAGTGACAAAGCTGCGTGGGTGTGACTGCTCCTCTTGCAGTCAGCACAGCTGGTGGCACAGCACGGCTGCCCTGGGGCTGTCTCACTGCACAGCATGACATCAGCTTGCAGATAGCCTCAACCCTCTGGTATTTGGACCCTGAGATTATTTTATCATATTTTTAGTTCTTGCTCTTTCTATTGGTTGACTGCTGCCCATTCGGCCTCTACTGCAGTGGCTTCTGCCCGCCAGTACACCACTCTACCTCTTTCCCACTTCTCCTTGCTCCTCTCATTTCCTTCCCTTTCTTATTCCCTCTTAATTCCCCCGCTACCATCTCCCAGCCCAGCAGTCCTGTCCTTACACCCCTCACTTGTTTCAGCGCTCGCTTCTTCCTAATAACAAAACCCAAATGCTCTTCTGTAAAATCACAAAGATCAAACATACACTTTGAAGTAGGCATGAACGTCTGCATGGAGCAACCACTCTGTTTCAGCAATGTTTCTCCCAGAAATGGAAGACCCAGTTCCAGCTGAAGTGAGTAATTTAGACCCCCCGTGTACACCGGGAGTAGCAGAGAGCGTGGTTACACCAGGTGCTGTGTAAACAAACCCCTTTGGCACAGAAACCCAGCCCAGGGTTTAACAGGGAAAGGGCAGCTTTCCTGCTGTGCCTACACCCACATGGGTGTCTTCAGGTGGCACAGTCAGGGATTGCCCCTTCGCACACATCTGACTCATGCAGATAGGCTGCCAGGAGCATGCAGTCACCAACTATGTTCTGCTCTGACGTGCTACAGCCTCAAGTTGCCCTGACAGAGGCGACTGAAAGGGATTGTTTATTTTATACGCTTTAACCACCTCCCTGCAGTATCACTGCTGCAGCCTCTTCCCCTGGCCTGCCCTCTCCCCTGGCTTATGTTTGGTTTCCACCTGGGGAGAAGGGGTGAGAAAAACATTAAAAACAACCACCCAAACAAAACCACACCAGGAAAATGGGATTACAAAACCCCAAACGCTGTTAAAAGGGCGATTCAGGGTCAAGCAGTAAACTTCTAACTCATTTCTGAAAATGGATTAGATTTCAATCTGCCTGATGCTGTCTTAATGACATTTACTGGATGGGAAGTGTTAGCTATTGTTCCTGGGTGCCTGTCTAAACAAACACCCTGCATTTTAGACTGGTTGGGAGAGCCTGCCAGGATGTTCCAGAGTGAGCTGTTAATTAAGGGACAAAGTCCAATCTCAGCCTCGCTGGCTCTACTTTTACGTAATTTTATTTTTTGTTTGCTGAGTCTTTGTACGTGCCCCATGAACCAACAGAGCTGCCAGCTGATCTACATTCGGCTTCGCTTTTCAGCGGCGCAGCGCAGAGCATGTGATTCTCCACAACTCCAGGCCTTCTACCTTTTAGTTTGTAGTTTTAAAAGGATTTTTCTTCTTTTTTTTAAAAAATCTGACATTTTGTCCTGAAAGGATGTGAGATGTGCAGAACTGCTGAATGTGGAAGCCACCACAGGAGGCCAAGACATGATATTAAAAGGACTAATGAAAGAAAGCAAGCTATTGAAGTGTAAACTCAATTTTACTGAGAGTATGCTACAGATCAGAAATGAGTAGTTGGAATCCCTGGTGCAACTGACACCAAAATATTAATGGTTTGGTAAAGCAGGAAATACAAAGAGCTTAAAAAACCTGTTTTCTCTGTGTTTGCAGAGGACAGCCTGTTTCTTGAGGTGCTGAAGACCCTGTATTATTTTAGTAACATGTATCTCAGCCAGTATCATAATTACAGATCTCACTTTCTTTCGATTAACTTCACTTGCCGACAAGGATGGACTCTTGATCCCTATTTTCTTTCAGGATTGTAAAATAACAGTACAGCATTTATTTCCTTGTCTTGGATCCCTTTCTTGGATTAAACCTGCAGGAAGAAAAAATGCAATCTAAATCCCTGCAGGACACCGTCTGCCTTCCTGCAGGAAAGGCTTGTAGGAGTATGGCAAACTAAAGGGAACATGGCCCTGCTAATGCCATTGAACCGGGGCCTGGCATGGCCCTGCTAATGCCTGGAGGAAAGACCAAGTCCTGAACCATGACGTGCCTTCACTGTGACGCTGAGGTGGGAGCTCTCCTCCTCAGGAATCCGCATGGAATGCCCATCTCTCTCCTTGGGCTAAATTACGTACCTTAAACTGCCTCGCTGGTAGGCTGCCCAGTCTCTCCCTATTTCCTTGATATCAAAGGACAGAGCGAGTCGATTCGGGTATCTCGGCTGTACTGGCAAATGAGTCATGAATCATATTAAATGTATTCAATAGTTTTTACAATCCCCATACACGCGTAAGTTCTGTAAGGGCGTTTGCATTAAAACCATCTCAAAACACACCATGAGAAGTGTCCCAGAGCAATGTGTTGCAGGGTAAAACTGGCCTCGTGCAGGCAAGAGGCTCAACGAGGCTCTTCCAAGAGACCTTTTTGCAGCAAACCACCGCTTAAAGATGGATCTCGCTTAAAGACAACTGGGTTCACCTGCACAGCTGCGGGCTGAGCCGGGCCCCTGGCACGTCCCCTCCCCGGAGCGGGGCCCTCTTCGTCCCCCCGCAATTTCTTCTCACCTGGACTCTGCACAAAAGCAAGAGTTCTCTGACACACGGCACCTCTCAAGGAGGCTAATACGCCTCAAGTTTATCAAAACAAAGCTCCAATTCGCACACACCATGAGAAAGGGAGCTGTAACGCTTCCTCCCCGGCTCCTCCACAGCGGTTCCCGGTTCTCCGCAGGCCCCAGGAGCCCCGCGCTGCCTCAGGGCCGGCAAAGTCAGGGCATCCCCCAGCATCTGCTTTGTTCTGCCTCAAAAAGCCATGACGCCCGCCCAAGGCTGAGGGAGCTGGAGTTCTGTTCGCCCCTGGGGGGGCCGCGGCCGGCCGGAGCCCTCACCTGTCGGCGGGCGGGGCGGGGAAGGCCGCGGGGGCGGCGCGGCGGGCGGTACCGGGAAGAGGGGCCGGGCCGGGCCGGGGG